>JAJPUD010000165.1:543485-555076 GCA_023553655.1 Myrmecobius fasciatus | reverse complement strand
CCAGTGAATTGGTGATTTTTTCCAATTCACCAATTTTGTTTTTCAGTGAACTGTTTTCTTTTTCCAATTCACCAGTCCTATTTTCCAGTTTTTGATATTTCTGTTGCCCTGATCTCAATTTATTTCCCCATTCTTCTTCTAGCTCTCTTTTGAGATTCTTAATGCAATCATCCAGGTAAGCCTTCTGAAAGGGAGACCAACTTAAGTCTGCCTTTGTGGCTTCATCTGGGATTGTTTTCATAATGTCAGGATCTGGGGACTGTTCTATTTTTTCTCCGTAAAAGCTTTCTATGGTGAGAGCTCTCTTCTGCTTCTTGCTCATGATTTAAAGTTGGGATATTGGTCAAAAGCCGAGAAAACTGCAACAATTTGTATTTGCCCTGGGGCAGTTTGCCGAGTTGACTTCCGGTCTGAGGCTGGTCGGGCTAGATTCGCACCAGGACCACGTTTTCAGCTGTTCTCATCCACCCCCTTCCAAAGGCAGATCTGCCAAAGCACCTGCCCACAAGCAGAGCAAAGTGGCCCAGGCGTCTCCCAGGGGCTTCCTGGGTGCCCAAAATCCGCCCCTCTATCGCAGCCCTGACTTCCGCCCCGGCTGGAGTCCGATCGCGACCAGCGGCCGATTTCCCCTGAGGCTAACCTTCTCCGGAGTTCTTTCAAGGTAGATCTTTTATAGAAGTGCGTTGTAGTCCAAATGCTTGGCGAGGACCTCACTCAGAAACCAGTTTTAAGGCTTACTTTGTCTGGGTTGGGGGAATGTCGGAGGGAGTTCACAGAGAAAGCTGTCCGCAGTTCGCCATCTTGGCTCCGCCCCCTATCTTTGCCCTTCTTAAAGAGGAATCTAAAACTGTACATTCTACAGCTTCTTGGAGCCCCAGGTGACAGGTGGATGAGGATGGATCCCAAAGGCAGATGGGCAGCCCTTAAAAAGGCTCAGCAACCTCTCAGCCAAAGGTGCTAATCCACTACTTTTTCCCTAGATCTAGTACAATTCCTTGCACATAGTAGGTACTTAATAAATGCTTTTTGGCTTGATTTGGACCAAGATTCCCTATGACAGCCAGAGCCTAAAGCACTCCTCTAATGAATATTCCTGCAGTATGACTCATCAGGGATAAAGTGATTGCCAACTGATATCCTGATGTGACTCATTGCCCCATTTATGAGGAAAGTGACTTACAGACTTTGCTACTTGAGAAAGGAGGAGTCAAACAAAAATAGAATGTGCATTCCCGGTGTCCTCCCAAATATGGTTACTTGGGTAAGGAAGTTCCTTCTTGCAGAATAGTTGGAGATATTCAGTGGTGTGTTCTCTCCTGCAGAATATAGGGGCTGCTGAGTTCCTGAACCTCAGTGTCTTCTCATTAAAAAAAAATGGAGATTGATTTTTCCTGAGGTCCCTACTCTGTCTAAAAATATCCCATGGCCATCCCATCTATTTTAAACTCATTTTCCATTCATATCCTATTCTATTAAGCCAAAAGACCTTAGAAAATCACTTAACCTATTCAAACTTATCATTGCCATAGTGCATAGGAAAATGGCATTGATTTACCTCACATTTCCAGAGTAGGGTCCCAGAAATTCATTTACTTATCTGTTAAATAAGTAATTTGTTCATTCATTCATGTACCCTGTTATATGTATAAGTGTTAAGAAGCATATCCTTTGACTCTTTCCTTCAAGGAATTAGTTGGGAAAAGGAAAAGGATGTGCTTAAAGCACAAAAAAAATAGTTAACATTATTCACATATGTCAGGAACAACTGTAGACATTATAATCTTATAAATATGAAGGATCAGAGATAAGTTGAGGGCAGTCATGATGTGGAAGACAAGAGTGCTGGATCTGGAGTCAAGAAAATCTGAGTCCAAATGCAGCCTTAGATACTTCCTAAGTAAGTCACTTAACGTTGTTTGTCTCAGAATATGTCAAATGAGTTGGGGAAAGAAACGGCAAACTCCAGAATCTTTGTCAAGAAAAATCCAAATGGTGTCACAAAGAGTCAGACACATCTAAACAAAACTGAACCACAGTAACAGAGACAAGCCTTCAGGATTTAAAGCTCTGGGTTCTTAAGCGTGGTCCCCTTGGGACATTGAGGTGGTACAGTGGACAGAATGTTGGGTGCAGGAGGAGGACCTGTGTTCAAATCCAGCCTCAGATACTTAGTAGCTCTGTGTGAGCCTGGACAAATCATTTAACTTGTTTGCTTCAGTTTCATCAATTACAAAATGGGAATTATAATTTATTTTGCAGGATTGTGAGGATCAAATGAAATCATATTGGTAAAGCACTTAGAATAGTGTTTGGTACATAGTAGATGCCCCTAAATGCTTATTCTTCCCCCTCCTCCAAAGATAACTAGTGCTGGTCACACAGTTGATGCTCAATAAAGACTTGCAGAATGGAGTGGAATAGCTACTTCTCCTGTCCTTCTTTGAACCAGCCAACTGTGCCAATGGGGTGAATGATTCTCACCTTCAAATTACTGGAAAGGACAACAGGATGGGATTGAAAGGGAGGAGCTGTCCAGCTGATGTCCCTTGGGATCACTTGATGGGTAATAGGTAGGAGATGACTTTGGGTCCAGAAGTCAGAGAAGCTGGAGCCCTTTATACTGATGGAGTGTCTGAGAGGTAATGATAGCACACTGGAGATGAGTCCAAGAATCACTGGCTGTCAACCCTAAGACAATTCCCACATATTGACTGGATCTTTCTTTGGAGCTGTTCCATTGGAGGTCACAAATGTCTAGCAGGGAGGTATATCCCCGTATCTTTCTCTTGTAAACTGTCTTCCCCATAATGAAAAGTGGTGAAGGATTTGTTTTTCTCTAATAGGTCTTTCCTAGACCTTTATAAACAGTGTCGATGCTGATACTCATGATGCCAGGAAAGCAAAGGTGCAATGCTGGAATTATTGCCAATGTGTGCCTAGGAAATCATAAAATAGAGTTAGAACAAATCTTAGAGATTATCTAGTCCAGTGCCTTCCTTTTCACAGAGAAGAAAACTGGCCTCTCATTAAGTAAGTAGCTGGGCCACGATTTGAATCCAAATCCTTTTACTCCAATATCTCATGTTCTTTTTCTTGTACAACTTTCTTTATTATTTGACTTTTTTCTGAGTTCCTATAGTTATATTCTAAAATGGTGGGGAAGAAGAAGAAAATAAGCATTTATGCACCATCTACTATGAGTCAGGCACTGTGCTATATACTTTTTGCTGATATTATGTTATTAGATTCTCCCAATTCTTGGAGGTATATGCTATTATAATCCTCAATTTACAGTTGAGAAATCTGAGGCATGATTTTTCCAAGATTACACAGCTAATAAGTTTGTGAGTCTCTGTTCAAGTGCAGGAGTCATTTAGCACGGTCAGGCAGCTGTTATAGCCCTGTGGTCATTGACTTTGAGAGCCCTAATCAAGAATGTCCAGAAGACTGTCCCAATTAATTTTTGTTTGTTTGTTTTTTGTTTTTTGCTGAGGCAATTGGGGTTAAATGACTTGCCTAGGGTCACACAGCTAGGAAGAGTTAAAGATCTAAGACCAGATTTGAACTCAGTTCTTCCTGACTTCAGGGCTGGTGCTCTATCCACTATGCCACCTAGCTGTTCCTTGTCCCAATTAATTTTGACTAATTCCACCTTCAAGAGACCCATCTCCAAGCTTTGAATAAACACTTCAAATTCCTACAATTCAGAATTTGATTTTATTTGCAATGCAAGATTTCATAAGATCACAGAAGGTGGATATAGAAAGATCATAGTGTGTAGAGATCACAAGAGCAGATAGATACAGATAGATAGCTTCAAAGCTAAAATGGATCTTGTAGGTTTTTATTTAATAATAGTTATTAGTTATTAATAGTTGTAAGATTGTTGAGAGCATGTCACTTTAATTTCTGTGAATCTGTTTTCTCATCTGTAAAAAGAGTCTCATAGGGTTGTTGTGAGAAATATGCTTTGTTAATTGCAGAGTTTTATATAAATGTGATGGTGATAATTGAGGAAGATGATGATGATAATGATGACAATTAAGGTGATTGCTTTCCATAGGTAGTGAAATATAGCCCCAAAGTGGCAAACAAAGCCATGGCATCATGAACCCTGACTTCTTGAAACAAGTTCATGAGATCAAGCTATAAAGGTAATCCTTTATGGTCATTGTAGGAGATGAATATCTTCACCCCCACAATTCCCTCATGAAAATATTCATGTCTGACTGTGACCATTCTGCTTAGATTTGAGTACTTTTAATTTGAGAAGCTCTGATCTATCTCAATTTTTAATGATGAAAAACCTTTTTTCTTTCTCTTTCTTTATTCTCCTCCTTTTCCTCCTCTTCCTTTTCCTCTACCTCCTCCCCCTCCTCTTCTTCTTCTTTCTTTTTTCTTTCTTTTTTTCTTTCTTCCTTTTTTCTTTCTTTTTCTTCCTTTTTCTTCTCCTCTTCCTCTTCCTTCTTTCTCTCTCCTCCCTCCTTTTTTCTTTCTTTTCCTCTATTTCTCCTAACTCCCCTTCTCTCTCTCTGCACATCTCACTTTTGCCCTCTAGCTGACCTGAACTTCTCTTTCTTTCCCTCCAGTTTAGCTTTAGGGACTTTATTCTTTGTAATAATAAAATTATCCAGCAACTAAGGTCTCCAAGGAGAGGCAGTGCAGGCCTACACTCAAAGAGTTCCCCCTACAAAGATCTCCAATTAGAAATTATACCTGTGTTCTCTCATGGCCTCCAAGTCCTGGTGGAAGAGAGCCTGAAACAGGAAATAGTGATCACTGCTAATCCTGAGCATGAGCTGGACTTAGCAATTCATAAATTCAGGGTTAATTCATTTTATGATTTGCTTTCAGTAACACATATTTCATTTAACCCTAAAGCCCTGGTGGTAGGCAGCTCAGAATCCTACCTGCCCTCTCTGCAACCCAAGTTATCTCCTTGGTTCTGTATCTGCCATTCCATGACTACATAGCCCAGTTGGGAATGGCTCTGGTAACCAGGGACAGAATTAACCAACCCTCTAATTCCAACGTGTTTAGCTTTGGAGCAGAAAAAGTTAAACACCTTCTCACAACACATTGTAAACATGTCAGTGTGTTTAACATTTTAAACATGCTCTGTTCTCCTACCCACGTGGTTAGAAAAGAAACAGGTTATGATGTTTAACTTGTGAATGAACATATATGCTCATACGACTAACACTTTTTAAACACTTGTGGATGCTTAAAATTATGATGTGTTTAAGATTTGAGTGCATTTGCTTTTCTGCACTCTTAATCCAATGAGTATTGAATGCATTTTTCCCAAACAGCAAGGGTCTGTCCACCCCACACAGCTGAGGCTGGTAACCACAAAGCAATCATGGCTCCAGAATGCTTTTTCAGCACTTTTATATCACACACACACACGCATACACATGCATGCACACGTGTTCTAATAACAGCAATGACAATAACTCTTTAAAGGTTTTTGAAAGCATTTTATTTTTGAAACCTCCAGGGACCTTTGTAAGATAATGGCCCCTTTCTTTTTGTAGATGGGACTATTTTGCTATTTCTGCCTGTTCAAAATCTACTGAGCTGAATCACCTCACTTCTCCAGTCCAGACAGACAGACAGACAGACATAGGGAATGATAGATAGATAGATAGATAGATAGATAGATAGATAGATAGATAGATAAATGGATAGATAGATAGCCATAGGAGACAGGCAGATATATACAGATAGATAGAAAGACAGACATAAGAGACAGACAGACAGATAGATTGATAGAGACATAGAAGACAGACAGGTAGATAGATAGAGAGAGAGAGATTAGATAGATAGATAGATAGATAGATAGATAGATAGATAGATAGATAGATAAGATAAGATAGATAAGATAGATAGATAGATGAAAATCAGGCTACAATGCCAGGATAAAGTTCCAGGAAAAGACTACTTATCTGGTGAAGGGGCAGGAGTCAATTAGTCATTGACTTAGTAACTTTGGAAGAGAACAGGAGGGCAGAAAGGTGTGAAGTGTTGAGGCCCTGGTAGGAATGGATAGGGTTCTAATGTGAGATGATGGTCTCATGGTGGGTGGAGTGATAAGCTTGGAGTCGAGAAGACCTGAGTTTAATACTGAGTTTTCTTAGGCAAGTCATTTCAATTTAATAATACTGTAGAACCTATTTTACAGGATGAGAACATGTGTATATAATCTCATATTAGATCCCCTGGTTGGTTCCTGCCCCTTTCCCAAGAAAGTAGTGCTTTCCTCTAATTCCATCCTGATATGATAGTCTAGCATCCTCCTTTCACAAATGAGGAAAATAAGGACTAGAGAAATGAAATAACTTATCCACAGTCACAGAGATAAAAGCAGAGGCAGGATTTAAACTCAAAATATATACATATGTATATATAATAAATATAATAAAACATATCTATGTGCACAGATATAGCTATATATACATATTTTATAATATTACATATTACATAACACATTTCTATTAGCTGACATTTCAGCTATATCGTTTTCAAAAATCCAATGTTGCTGTTGTTAGTATTCTTCTGTTCTAACTCTTAATGATCCGATTTGAGGTTTTCTTGGCAAAGGTATTGGAATAGTTTGCTGTTTCCTTTTTCCAGCTCATTTTGCAGATGAGGAAATTGAGGCAAAAGGGTTAACTGACTTACCCAGGATCACACAGCTAATAAGTGTATAAGACCAAATTCAAATTTAGGACTTCCTGACTCTAGACTTAGCCACCTACCTACTTCCCCCCCCAAAAAAACACTATATAAATAGACATACATGCTCTTTAGCTTGTAAAGGGACAGCTAAGTGGCACGGTGAACAAAGCTTTATAAAAACAGTGGCTCAGAGGCATAAGGTAATTTATCCACTGCCACCCAGGTTGTTCATTTGCAGAGTGACTTTTTCGATGTAAGCCTTCTAACTATAAAGTCTTCCCCTCAGTCATTAAGAGTAATAGCTAGGATGGTACTGTAAACTCCTAAAATAAAAAGAGCCAATTCTCCTAATAACCTCTTTCTGACTCACATAGGAATCACTTCCCTCTTAGTGGGCAGGGAAGTTGCCTAATGGGCATTTTCCCAAATAGGGAATTTATTCCTAATGGCCTAAAAACCAGAAAATGCCAACAACTCACCATCTGGTCTAAATCACGAAACATTAGAAATTCTAGTTCCTTCTACTGGACTTCATATGGCATGAACTCAAGAACCTTCACCATTCTGATTACTGTCCAGCTTTTCATTGTCTTCACTCAGAACTGAACACAACACTCATCTGATCAGGGCAGAGTACAGAAGGACTATCACTTCCTTATTCTTGGAAGGTCTGCTTCATCTAATGAAGACCAAAATCATAACATTTTGGCTGCTATATCCCATTGTTGATTCACACTGACCTTATAGTCCTCTAGAAACTTTTAGTTTTAAAGATACTTTTTTGAAACTATATAAGCCTTCCCATTTTTTCTTATTAAATTCATCTATGAGTATGCTGGTAAGTATTCAACAACCAAGATTTCCTCCTTCCAAAAAAAAATTATGAATGACATACTTTTAAGTTTAATTTGCATTTTCTCCATCTCTTAAGTCTAGAAAATTAACCAAAACAAAAAATATTTGTAGCAGCTGCTGATTCCCAAGCTGAAAATCTAACAACTGACTCTTGAGAGCCAATTCTAACTGCATCCAAGAAATCCCTGGATTTATCCCAATATTAAAGTCTATTAGGATGTTTGACTCTGGATTCTGCCATCCAGTATTTGTCATCCATTTTAGCTTTATGTCATCTGCATGTTTAAGGAGCATGCCATTCATTCCTTTATAAAGTCATTGATAAAAATGTTGAACAACACAGATACTTAGGATCTTTCACTGGAAAAAGTCTTTCCAAGTTGATATTGAATCATGAAAGTCTAAGATTGGGGTTTTTTCCTCCTCTACCTACCCTATCACTTCTAATTCTAATTGTAGCATTGTCTAGTTTTCATTTCTCCATTTTTTCTATAAAAATATTATGAGATGAAATGCTTTGCCAAAATCTAGGTAAACTATATTTATAGTTTCCCTGTATCTATTAGTTCAGAAATCATAAAAAAGGGGAAAGAAAAGACTAATTTATGATACTTACTGCTTTCTTTGCCAGGTATTCACTAATCATCTCTTTCATAATCTCTTCTGCAATTTTCTCAGGATGAAACTCAAGCTCAAAGGGCACAGCTTCCCCACATCCCCTTTCTTGCAGATCAGCACACTTGCCCTTCTCCAGTCCAGTGATACATCTCCCAGTCTCCACAACATTTCAAATAGTCTTGCTTTTTCTTTTTTTTTTAATTAAAGCTTTTTATTTGTATAACATATGTATGGGTAGTTCCCCAACACTGATCTTTACAAAGCTTTCCATTACAAATTGTACTCCCAGTCCCCTCCCCTCCCCTAGATGGCAGGAAGTCCACTACATGTTAATAATGTGGAAATGCTTGAGAAGTTATGCAAGAAAAATCCTATCTACAAGAAAAAAAAAGAATCAGAGAAAGGCAACACAATGCAAGCAAATGTCAATAGAGATCATGAAAATGTTACGTTGTGGCCCATATTTCATGTCCCTCTTTCTGGGTGTATATGGTTTTCTTCAGTGAACAATTAGAACTGGTTTGAGACAATTCTTTGTTGCAGAGAGCCATGTCCATCAGAATTGATCATCATGTAATACTGTTGTTGCTGTGTATGATGATCTCCTGGTTCTGCTCATTTCACTCAACATCAGTTCATGCAAGTCTCTCCGGGCCTCTCTGAAATCATCCTGCTGGTCGTTTCTTACAGAGCAATAATATTCCATAACATTCATATACCATAATTTATTCAGCCATTCTCCAATTGATGGGCATCCCTTCAGTTTCCAGTTTCTAGCCACTACAAAAAGAGCTGCCACAAACATTCTTGCACAGGTGGGTCCCTTTCCCTCCTCTAAGATCTCTTTGGGATATAGGCCCAGTAGGAACACTGCTGGGTCAAAGGGTATGCAGAGTTTGACAACTTTTTGAGCATAGCTCCAAATTGCTCTCCAGAATGGTTGGATCCATTCACAGTTCCACCAACAATGTATTAGTGTCCCAGTTTTCCCACATTCCCTCCAACATTCATCATTATCTTTTCCTGTCATTTTAGCCAATCTGACAGGTGTGTAGTGGTACCTCAGAGTTGTCTTAATTTGCATTTCCCTGATCAATAGTGATTTGGAGCAACTTTTCATATAACTAGAGATGGTTTTAATTTCATCATCTGAAAATTGTCTGTTCATATCCCTTGACCACTTATCTATTAAAGAGTGGCTTGAATTCTTATATATATGAGACAATTCTCTATATATTTTAGAAATGAGGCCTTTATCAGAACCATTAAATGTAAAGATGATTTCCCAATTTGATGCTTCCCTCCTAATCTTGTCTGCATTTGTTTTGTTTGTACAGAAACTTTTTAACTTAATATAATCAAAATTATCCATCTGGTGTTCAATTAGGAGTTCCAGGTCTTCTTTGGATATAAATTTATTCCATCTCCACAGGTCTGAGAGATAAACTATATTACGTTCCTCTAACTTGCTTACAAAGTCCCTCTTTATATCTAGATCATGAACCCATTTAGATCTTGGTATGTGGTGTTAGGTATGGGTCAAGCCCTAATTTCTTCCACACTAGTTTCCAATTTTCCCAGCAGTTTTTGCCGAATAGTGAGTATTTATCCCAAAAGCTGGGGTCTTTGGGTTTATCAAATACTAGATTGTTAAGGTTATTGCCTAGATTGTCCTGATATCCTATCCTGTGCCACTGATCGACTGCTCTATTTCTTAACCAGTACCAAACGGTTTTGATGACCGCTGCTTTATAATATAGTTTTAGATCTGGTACAGCAAGGCCACCTTCATCTGCCTTTTTTTCATTAATCCCCTTGAAATCCTTGAACTTTTGTTCTTCCAAAAGAACTTTGTTACTATTTTTTCTAGATCTGTAAAATAATTTCTTGGGAGTTTGATTGGTATGGCACTAAATAAGTATATTAGTTTGGGTAGTATTGTCATTTTTATTATGTTCGCTCTACCTACCCATGAGCACTTAATATTTTTCCAATTGATTAGGTCTGATTTTATTTGTGTGGAAAGTGTTTTGTAATTTAGTTCGTATAGTTTCTGACTTTTCCTTGACAGATAGATTCCCAAATATTTTATCCTATCATCTGTTATTTGGAATGGAATTTCTTTTTGTATCTCTTGCTGCTGAACTTTGTTGGTAATATATAAAAATGCTGATGATTTATGTGGATTAATTTTGAATCCTGCCACTTTGCTAAAGTTGTGAATTGTTTCTAGTAGTTTCTTAGTTGAGTCTCTAGGGTTCTCTAAGTATACCATCATGTCATCTGCAAAGAGTGATAATTTGGTTTCTTCATTACCTACTCTGATTCCTTTTATCTCTTTTTCTTCTCTTATTGCTAAAGCTAACATTTCTAATACAATATTAAATAGTAATGGTGACAGTGGGCAGCCTTGTTTCACTCCTGATCTTATTGGGAATGGTTTTAGTTTGTCTCCATTTCATATGATGCTTGCTGATGGTTTTAAATAGATGCTACTGATCGTTTTAAGGAAAAGCCCATTTATTCCTATACTCTCTAGTGTTTTTAATAGGAAAGGGTGTTGGATTTTATCGAATCCTTTTTCTGCATCTATTGAAATAATCATATGGTTTTTGTTAATTTGGTTATTAATATAATTAATTATGCTGATAGTTTTCCTAATATTGAACCAGCCCTGCATCCCTGGTATAAATCCTACTTGGTCATAGTGTACTATCCTGGTGATGACTTTCTGTAATCTCATTGCTAATGTCTTATTTAAAATTTTTGCATCAATATTCATTAGGGAAATTGGTCTATAGTTTTCTTTCTCTGTTTTCGCCCTACCTGGTTTAGCTATCAGCACCATATCGGTCTCATAGAAGGATTCTGGCAGTATACCTTCTGTCCCTATTTTCTCAAATAGTTTGTGTAGTATTGGAATTAATTGTTCTTTGAATGTTTGGTAGAATTCACATGTAAATCCATCTGGCCCTGGAGACTTTTTCTTAGGGAGTTGGTTAATAGCTTGTTCTATTTCTTTTTCTGATATGGGGCTATTTAAATAATTTATATCCTCTTCTGTTAACCTGGGCAATCTATATTTTTGTAGATATTCCTCCATTTCATTTAGATTATCAAACTTACTGGCATAAAGTTGGGCAAAGTAACTCCTAATTATTGCTCTAATTTCCTCTTCATTGGAGGAAAGTTCTCCCTTATCATTCTTGAGACTAACAATTTGATTTTCCTCTTTCCTTTTTCTTATCAAATTAACTAAAGGCTTATCTATTTTGTTAGTTTTTTCATAGAACCAACTCTTAGTTTTATTTATTAATTCAACAGTTTTCTTATTTTCAATTTTATTAATTTCTCCTTTTACTTTTAGAATTTCCAATTTGGTATTTAATTGAGGGTTTTTAATTTGTTCTTTTTCTAGTTTTTTTAATAATAAGCCC
>JAJPUD010000165.1:522241-543385 GCA_023553655.1 Myrmecobius fasciatus | reverse complement strand
GGTATTTAATTGAGGGTTTTTAATTTGTTCTTTTTCTAGTTTTTTTTAATAATAAGCCCAATTCGTTGATCTTTTCTTTCTCTATTTTATGCAAGTAAGCATCTAGAGATATAAAATTGCCCCTTATAACCGCTTTAGCCGTATCCCACAAATTTTGGTATGTTGTCTCCTTATTTTCATTCTCCTGGATGAAATTATTGATTGTGTCTATGATTTGCTCTTTCACCCATTCATTCTTCAAGATTAGATTATTTAATTTCCAATTAACTTTTGGTTTATTTTCTCCTGGCCTTATATTGCATGTGATTTTTATTGCATCATGATCTGAAAAGGATGCATTTAATATTTCTGCCTTTCTGCATTTGATTTTGAGGTTTTTATGCCCTAACACATGGTCAATTTTTGTATAGGTTCCATGGACTGCTGAGAAAAAAGTAAACTCCCTACTGTCTCCATTCAACTTTCTCCATAGATCTATCATACTTAACTTTTCTAACAATTGGTTTATCTCCCTAGTTTCTTTCTTGTTTATTTTGTAGTTTGATTTATCTAATTCTGAGAGAGCAAGGTTGAGATCCCCCACTAGTATCATTTGGCTGTCTATTTCTTCTTGCATCTCTCTTAATTTCTCCCCTAGGAATTTGTGTGCCATTGCACTTGGTGCATATATATTTAGTATAGATATTGCTACATTATCTATGGTACCCTTTAATAGAATGTAGTTTCCTTCCTTATCTCTTTTGATTAAATCTATCTTGGCTTTTACTTGATCTGAGATAAGGATTGCTACCCCTGCTTTTTTTTGTTCACCTGAAGCATAATATTTTCTGCTCCAGCCTTTTACCTTCATCCTATATGTGTCACTATGTTTTAGATGTGTTTCTTGTAGACAACATATTGTGGGATTCTGGTTTTTAATCCAGTCTGCTATCCGCTTCCGCTTTATGGGAGAGTTCATCCCATTCACATTCACAGTTAGAATAACTAATTCTTTATTTCCTGCCATCTTATTTACCCAAGTTATGTTTTCCCCTTTCCTTTCCCCTTTCTCCCTTCCCCCCTCCTCAGTACTTTGCTTTTGATGACCCCCTCCCCCAAACAATACTCCAAAAAAAAAAAAAAAAAAAAAAAAAAAAAAAAAAAAAAAAAAAAAAATTTCCCTCCCACTTCCCTCTAGCAACAGACAAGTTTCTATGTGAAATCAAATGTCTGATATATACTTTTAGAGCCCAACCTGATGAGAGTAAGATTTACACAATGCTCATCTCCCTCCCCTCTTTCTCTCAATTATATTAGGTTTTCTTTGCCTCTTCAAGTGATTTTACCTTGTTTTTACCTCCTTTTTTTTGGATCTTATTTTACCACTTTTCCCCTCTTTTCCCCAGTATGACAACCTTTTCCCTTCTAGTTTTCTTTTTCATATTATCAAAGTAATATCTAGTTAATTATACCCCCAAACTTTAAGTATCCCCCTAGTAAAAATAAAGTTCTCAAGAGTCCTTTCCTTTTTACCTTTTTATGCATCTCTTGAGTTCTATGTTTGGGTGTCGAATTTTTTGTTCAGCTCCGGTCTTTTCATTAGAAATAGGTGAAATTCACCTATATCATTGAATGACCATCTTCTTCCCTGGAGGATAATGCTCATTCTAGCTGAATAGGTTATTCTTGGTTGTAATCCAAGTTCCTTTGCCCTTCGGAATATCTGGTTCCAGGCCCTTCTATCCTTCAGTGTGGAGGCTGACAGATCCTGTGTGATTCTAATTATTGATCCTTGGTATTTGAATTGTTTCTTTCTAGCTGCTAGCAGAATCTGTTCCTTGGTGCTATAGTCCTGAAATTTAGCCACGATATTCCTTGGGGTCATAATTTTGGGGTCTCTTTCAGGAGGTGATCGGTGAATTCTTCCAATGGTGATTTTGCCCTTTGATTCTACAATCTCAGGGCAGTTTTCTTTCAGGATTTCCTGGAAGATAGTGTTTAGATTCTTTTTTTCATCATGGCTTTCAGGAAGTCCAATAATCCTTAGATTGTCTCTCCTAGATCTATTTTCCAAGTCAGTTGTTTTTCCTAGGAGATATTTCATATTTTCTTCTAATTTTTCATTTTTTTGTTTTTGTTTGACTGATTCTTGAAGTCTTATTGAGTCATTCACTTGCATTTGTTCAATTCTTATTTTTAAAGTGTTGTTTTCTTCAGTTACCTTTTTAAGCTCCTTTTGTAACTGAACAATTTGTTCATTGCACTCTTTTTCCACTTCACTAATTTTATTTTTCAATAAATTGGTGTCTTTTTCATATCTCTTTTGTAGGACATCATATTCTTCTTGCAAGATGTTGTATCCTTCTTGCACTGATTTCAGTTTATTTTCCCATTTATCCTCCAGCTCTCTTTTGAGGTTCTTTAAGCAATCTTCCAGAAAGGCCTTTTGAAAAGGGGACCAGCGATGGTCCTTGCTGATTTTCTCCGGAGTTTTGTCTAAAGGAACCTCAGTATCTGGGGTCATTGCTTCTTTGCCTTGATAAAAGCTGTCGATGGTGAGAGCTCTCTTTTGCTTCTTCATTTTTTTTAAGACAGCGTGGATATCTCTTTAAGGTAGGGAAAAAAAAAAACGGCGCTGAAAGGCGGCTGAAAAGCTTTGCCCTGGGGCACTTCGGTGAGTTGACTTAAGGTGCTGGTCCGGTGGGGGCTAGGACTAAGTCCGAATTACTCCTTAAACAAGGCAAGTCTGCCAGAACACCTGCCCCCAATCAGGGCAGAGTGTCCCGAGTGCCTCAGATAAACTGCAGGTGTTTGGAATTTGGAGTTTGGAGTTTGGAATTTTTGCCAGGATGTGCTGAGCTGAGCTGAGTCCCACCCTCACTTCCGGCCTACACAGAAGTCGTCTATTTATCTCTCTGTCCCAGTCCAACTAACCTGATATGAAGTTATTCAGAGGGCCGTGCCCAAATATTTCTGAGTTTGTTGACTTGAAGATCAGTTCAGAGGCTTATTTTATTGTTGATTTGAGAGAAGATCGGAGGAGAGGCAGAAAGTCACCTTTTCACTCCGCCATCTTGGCTCCACCCTAGTCTTGCTTTTTCAAGAAACATTTAACTATCACATGTGCCGATTATTCTGATACTTGGAAAAATAGTTCATCTGAGACAGATGACTTGAATTACTCAAGAGCAACTAAGTTCTTCCTTTTTGTGAGTTATCTTAGATATTGACACTTTTTGATCATTTTGGGTCTGTCATTTTTCAAATCAAAGGATTTTTTGCTTGGTTGAACAAGCAAGAGAAACACTAAGCATATTTTCTTCTTTATTATCATTCCACCCACTCCCAGTGACAGCCCTACCTCTTTTATTGATCTCTAGTATAATTCTTTTCCACATAGTTTTTATTTTCTTTTTAATAGTATTTGATGTTTCCAAATACATGCAAAGATAGTTTTCAACATTCATTTTTTGCAAAATTTTGTGTTCCAAATCTTTCTCCCTCCTTTTCCTATTCCCCCCTCCCCAAGACAGCAAGCAATGTGATATAGATTAAATACATGCAATTCTTTTAAACATATTGGACAATATTTGTCATGTTGTATAAGAAAAATCTTATCAAAAGGGAAAAAAACATGAAAAAAGAAAAAAAACAAGCAAACAAACAACAGCTAGGTGAAAATACTATGCTTTGATCCACATTCAATCTCTACAATTCTGTCTCTGGATGTGGATGGAATTTTTCAACCAAGTCTATTGGAATTGCCTTGAATCATTGTATTGTCAAATATAGTTTTTTTTAAAAAAACTACTTTACTGACTTTATCTTCCCTCACTAATTTCAGCTCATCCTAACCTTTAGCACTCCCTGATGCTATTTCCATAGTGCCCTGCCATACTTTTATTTACTTGCCCTTGCTTCCAGTTTGTGTACGTAGCTTGAAACCTAATTTTCATTTCCTAGGTTTTAGTTCCCTTAACTGCAAAATAAAAGTTAGATTAGATGTACTCAAGCTTCAAACCATATCATCTCAATGTATTCACCTCTAATAGGTATTCAATCCAGTGATGGGTCAGTAAGTCAATTAGCATTTGTGATCAACAATTAACATGCAGTATTGGACTACCTGCTATTTAAGGGAAGGGGTGGGGGAAAGGAGGGGAAAATTTGGAACAGAAGGTTTTTCAAGGGTCAGTATTGAAAAATTACTTATGCATGTGTTTTGTAAGTAAAAAGCTTTAATTAAAAAAATTAACATGCATTATTTATTATTGGTCACCAAATAAGGACTCTATAGACCTAGGCTTTGTTCTAAGTTCACTGTGTACTTGGTAATTCACATTGGGTTCGTAACTATTGTAAAAGAGTGGCTGTGAGATGACAATAAAATGACCTTCCTCTTATATCTGCTAGGGATTTTGTTGGAAATATTCTTTTCATTCTAGGCTTGGAATATTTGTCTCTTCCTTCATGAAGCCTTATTTGATTCCCTCTTCCCTTTCCCCACCTCATCTCACCACTGGAAATCATGTCCTATTCAAATTTTCTTAAGAGTCTTTAATCTGGCTTTTTTTTTTTTTTGCTACTGATTCATTAACTACCTTATATCATAATTACTTGTCATATTCTCCACCCCCCGACACCCCCGCCTTAGATTGTAAGTTTCTTGAGGACAGGAATTTATTTCTTTTTTATATCTGCAATAAATAACAGCACTTTGCATGTAGTCGAAGTTGGTGCTTTAGACAAAGAAGTTAAAGGAAATGGTGACTAGACAATTTATTGCCACATACTTTCCAGCTACGATACTGTTAATCTGACTTCTCTTCTCAGAGCTAGAAGTAGAAAGGAAGAGAAAGCTGAAGGAGGAGAGATGATACAAGGTAACACTAATTCTTACCCATTAGCAGTCCCGCATCTCAGAGGTTGGAGCTTGAGAATAAGTATTCTGAAAATGCAAACTTGGTGGTCTCCAGGTGATGTATGTACCACTATGCTTCCCAACTCCACCCCAAACAGTATTTTCTTGCTAATCAGTCTATGAACAAAGATTCTTTTGAGGAATAAGACTTTCCATGAGACACTGCTTAATGGTCATGAATGTCACATAAGACATCAGTATCATTGTTACAGCTCTTCTTGTCACAATAACTGCTTGCCCTTACTAGCCACATCCATCCTGCCCCAATATCTTGGAAGAGTTTTTTTGTGGAAAGACTTTAGAGTGGATATGATTGGGGCAGCTAGGTGGCACAGTGGATAGAGCACCAGCCCTGAAGTCAGGAGGACCTGAGTTCAAATCTGGTCTCAGACACTTAACATTCCCTAGCTGTGTGACCCTGGGCAAGTCACTTAATCCCAATTGCCTCAGCAAAAAGCAAAAAATTAAAAATAAATAAATAAATAAATAAATAAAATACTAGAGTGGATATGATTAAGGTGACTATCCTTTAGTTATTTCAGAAGAAATCCCCAGAGAAACACATTGCATGGATGAAATTCCAGCCTGAAAAATCATTATTCCCCACTGCTAGGAACAATAGTCATAGCTTTACCCATAGAGCAGTAACACTATCTATTTAAGAAGCCCCTATTCATCTCTCCCAGGAGTTTTACCTATCTTCCTAAATATGCTACATATGCCTACCCAAATGACACATGAAGGGGTTCCAGAAGTCTATAGCCATGAGAATGAAGCAAAAAACAAGAAGAGGTATTCCTCAGAGATTGGTTCCCCTATCTGACTCTCATAAACTCCTCAGTTATAGCTGATTAATCAGTAAATCAATCAACAAGCATTATTAACCAACTACTGTGTGTCTTTTCAAGCACTATACTTAGCTCTGAGATTATAAAAACAGAAACAAAATAAATCCTTACCCTTGAGGAGTTTATATTTTGTGGGTGAAAACATGGGTATGTGTAAGTTTATACAAAAAAAAAAACAAAGTAATTCTAATGATTTGCAGAGGGAGAAAAAGATGAATATGGGAAGTGCTTGACCTGTGGTAGAGCCTACTGGGCTTGTATTGGTCTGATCAGCCACAGTCAGACACACTGTATCTTATCATTTTGGTCCTCTGAAAACAAAGGACAACAATCTTCTTTAGCTACTTTGAAAGGGACAACATGCATTTGGATGCATAAATTCCACTATTTTAGAAAAATCAGACTTGATGCTTTCTAGTCACATCTCATATTTCCCTGTCCAACGTTATTTTAATATAATTCCTCCATGTTCAAATCATTTTTCCTAGTTCTATTGAGGAGCTTGACTGTTAAATTTTATAAATTACTGATTTGCAAAATGTATGCTGTTGGTAAAATGTATGTTGTTGTCCTTAGTTCAACTTTATTTACTTTTACTAGTGGGTGCAGAAAGGACTAGCACCTCAGATATGAGGGATTGCCAAGCCCTTTTCAGGGCTGCTCATCTACCTTTGATGTCTATCATTACCCAAATCCAAGAAACTGTAGCATGTACAGTGGCCATACCCACTAAACAACATCTCAGCAGTAGATTCAGGTTAACCAACAGACCTCAAACCCATCGGTGAGGTAAGGGATGTCTATGCTAAGCATGGAAAGATATTCCTCAGAAGAACAGACAGATAAGAATAATTTATTCCAACAGCCATGAAGGCAGCTGAAACAGGAGCTATAAAACTTAGAGTTTAGTCAAGCATTCAAGATGGCAGTATCATCCATTGCATCCTGGGCCATCACTAGTCATGATATTTTTGGTTTTATCATTGTTCTTTGATGAACAATAAATATAAATATAATAAATATAAAAGAGACAGTACAACTAACAGCTTTGAGCAACACAGCCTCACTTAAATCCAATTCACCTGCAGGCCAAAATATTACCCATGATGTCATTACTCTTTCAGAATGAAGGAAAAACATTTACTTTTACTTAAATTAGTCAATGCACCAATCAGAATTTCTTGAGGTTCTCTAATTTGATATCCAACAGTCTCCCCTGTGTCTCCTCACCAAAGAATCCCATTAATTCCTCATCAGGCTCTCATGAGCTGTCTGAGGTTCTGCTCCATCTGCGTGTCAGATGACAGTATTGTTAAGAAACTGAGTGGCCAGGAGACAAGGAGGAAAATGCCCTGTTCTCTTTCTAGCCCTTCCAGTTAATTGAAGAATCCTACAAAAATTTCTCTCCTATAATACACATCTAGAACAATTGCTTTTCCACAATACATGCTAGACAAGAAGTTCTCCCGCCAGTGATGTGCATAATTCCATTAGGCTTTCCTCTCAAGCACAAGATGATAATTATTGTTATTGCCCTGACTAGGTCTACTTAAATCAATTAACTTGGAAACTACTTGGGAGGCAAGTCCTAGTTTCATTTATTTTGTACAGTATCACTAGGAATATGAGAGAAAGAACCTTGAGATAAAGATCAAAAGAGTTACAGAATTACAGTTCTATTTCTACTATTTAATAATTGTACCACTTAGTCCAAAGTTACATGGAAGTCAAGCCTTAGTTTCCCCACCAATAAAATGAGGGTAATAACCCCAACCAGGTCCCAAGGTTATTCTAAGGATTGAATAAGACAATATGTAAGAAGGCATTTTGGAAATTGTAAAGCCTTCCAAACTAAAGCTTCATTCTTTGGGGTAGTAGTCTCTATTAAAAAAAAAAAGCTTCTTTTATAAATCAAATACCCTAGGAAGATTAGGTCTCTAACACCTGAGTGTGAAAGAATTTCTGAGAAGTTTAATCCCTGATATAGGTATAAAAGAATCATAAAATCACAGTATTTGATAATTTGAAGGGCTCTTAGTATATATCTGGCCTAACTCATACATGAAAGAAATCATAACTGTGACATATCCATAAAATAATACACTAATGGATCCAGTGGATAGACTGCTAAGCTTGGAATCAAGAAGACCAGAGTTTAAATCTAGCCTCAAACACTTACTAGCTGTATGATCCTGAGCAAATTGCTTCACATCTATTTGCCTCAGTTTTCTTCATCTGTAAAATGGAAATAATAATAACATCTACCTCCCAGGGTTATTGTGAGGGATAAAATGAATTAATGAAGTATAAAGCATAGTGCCTGGACAATAATCAGTGTAAAATAAATGCTATTACTTTCACCATCATTTCTAATATTATTATCATTATCATCCAACCCTCCCTCTCCATTTTGTATTTTGTGAAGTTGATTTTTGTACCAAAATATAAGATTTTACGTTTGTCCCTACTGAATTTTACCTCACTAGATGCAGTCCAATACTTAAAACTGTCAAGAAGTTTGCAGGATCCTTCCTTTGTCATTCAGCATATTAGGTATCTCTCCTAGCTTTATATCATCTGAAGAGTTGATAAGAATGCCCTCTCTGTTCATTTATCCAAGTGGTTGATTAAAATATTACACAAAACACAAGACCAAACACAAATTGCTAGCTTACTCCACCAAAAATCTCTTGCCACATTAGTTTTGAACTATTAATAACTATTCTTTGAGGTTGGCCATAACTAGCTCAAAATCCATCAAAATTAATTTTATTATTATTGAATCCATATCACTCCATATGATTAACATAAAATATTTAATCAAAGTTCTATTTAAAATCTGAGTAAACTATATACATGATATCCCTGTTATTTATTAGTTTAGTAACTTTGTCCAAAAAGGAAGTGAGGCTAGTCAGACATAACCTGTTCTTGATGAAGCCATTTTGGCTCTTTGTCAACAACCACTACCTTCTATAGCAATTCAGCAACCATCCCTTTAATAATCTGTTCTAAAATTTTCCTGGAAACTGAAGTCGAGTTCACTGCCCCAAATATTTGGGGCCTTTGGCCCAAATATAGCTTGTTAAAGAAATTAAAAAAAGAAAGAAAAGAAAAGGATTTTTACATACAATAAGTTTTACAGTAGTTCCTTTCTATTGTAGCCAGAAATTAGAAACAAAGAGGGTATCCTAGTGGAGAATGACTAAACAAATTATGTATATGAATTGATGTAATATAATGCTTAAGAAATGGTTAGATTCTGGAGAGCAATTTGGAACTATGCCCAAAGAGCTATCAAACTGTGCATACCCTTTGATCAAGCAGTATCTCTACTGGGTCTATATCCCAAAGAGATCATAAAAAGGAGAAAGCACCCACATGTGCAAAAATGTTTATGGCAGTCCCTTTTATAGTGGCAAGAAACTGAAAACTGAAGGGATGCCCATCAATTGGAGAATGGCTGAATATGTTATAGTATATGAACGTTATGGAATATTATTGTTCTATAAGAAACGACCAGCAGGATGATTTTAGAGAGGCCTGGAGAGACTTATATGAACTGATGCCAAGTGAAGTAAGCAGAACCAGGAGATCACTGTACACAGCAACAATAAGATTATATGATGATCAATTCTGATGGATGTGGCTCTTTCCAACAATAAAATGATTCAAGCCAGTTTCAATGATCTTGTAATGAAGAGAACCATCTACACCCAGAGAGAGGGCTGTGGAAACTGATTGTGGATCATGGCATAGCATTTTCACTCTTGTTGTTGTTGTTGTTTGTTTGTATTTTTTTCTTTTTCATTTTTTTTCCTTTTTAATATTATTTTTCTTGTGCAGCATGATAATCATAGAAATATGTATAGAAGAATTGCACATGTTTAACAAATATTGGATTACTTGCCATCTAGGGGAGAGGTGAGGGAAAGGGAGGAAATTTTAAACACAAGGATTTGCAAAGGTCAATGTTGAAAAATTATTTATTTATATGTTTTGAAAATAAAAAGCTTTAATAAAAAAAAAGAAATTGCCAGACAATTTTCAGGGATACTGGAAAGACCTCTGTGAACTGATAGAGAGCATAACTAGGAAAATAATTTATATGGTGATGACATCATAGAAAATAACAACTTTGAAAATCCTTTAGAATTCTAATTAGTTCAATGATAAGCCATGAATCCAAAAGAATGAAGCTGAACCATACCACTCATCACCTGATAAAGAGGTGATGAAATTAAACTGCAGAAAAATAAATACATTACAGAAGGATATTCTAGGTTGAGAAGGCTAAAAGAACAGCTGGAGGCTCTAGGGTAAAGAGGCCCCAGATGCTGAAAGAAGTTCCAGGACCTGAGACTATATCTCAACTGAGCCAAGTGACTCTAATTCAACAAGAATAGCTAGGAAGTATCTTACTAGTGCCTTATTTATTGTGGGTACCAACTCCCTTCTAGTCATTTTTATTATTATTTCCAGTGTAAAGATTATTCTCTTTGGCAAAAAAAGCAAAATAAAAATGGAGTACCTCCACTTTTTCTTCCTTCTTGTTATTATCATTCCTTCCATCTCTGGTGAGAGATCAAAAACTCAGAATGTTTAGCTGAAGATCAAAGGATGGAAAAAGTAGAAGTGATTTTGTCATTGGAATATACTCTAGACCAAAGGTATCAAACATATGGCTGCAACACTCCCAAGTGTAGTCCAAACCAGATTAAAACATGACAGAAAATAGTCAACAAAATAAATAAGAATACAGTAATGCATAAATAGCATTTCATTTTCTAAGTCATTGTGCATCCCACAGGGATCCTTTTCTCCAGTTTAATGACCCCCTTTCCTATTTGAGTGTGGTCCCATTGCTCTAGACCACATGAACAAAAAGAAGAAATAGAAAAATTCAGAAAACAGATCACAAACCTGGCAGTGAAACATGATAGAGTAGTGATGGGAGACTTCAATTATCCAAACATATGTTGAAGTTTTTCTTTCTGTGTCTCATGTCTCTCTATCTCTGTCTCTCTATCTCTGTCTCTCAGTATTTCTACCTTATCCTGGACTTTCCTTCAATACCTGGAACCCTTTAACCTTGAGACAGCTTATCATCCTGTGATTCGCTTCCCTTCTGCAAATTCCATCTCCCCCACTTGTCCATCGGTAAGTTCCTCTTGCAGCTTCCATTCTATAGATGGGCTTCATTTGGAAAGTCTCATTCTCCTCCTGATACTCTCACATGTTAAAACCATCTACCTTGAAGATGACACAAAGCAATTCGAATGTCCCAAACAGGACTGGAGCTCATTTTAGTATAAGAAAAAAAGCTCAATGCTAAAAATTCATGCACATGCTACTTATGAAGGATGATCCAGAAAAAGGGAATGAGAAGGATACATACAGTTTGTGGCCCTAGCACACAGCAGGGCCAGAGGTGCTTAATAAATGCTTGTTGAATTGGACTCCCTAATATATGGCCCAGCTGTTAGAGCAGATATCTCAAACTCATGACACAAACCCAATTCATCAAAAAAAAAAAAAAACTCTGGAATCAGTCTTAAATTTTTTGTGTGTCATGGACCCCTTTGGCAGTCTGATGAAACCTATGGATATTCTTTCCATTTATAATTGAAGGAAATTCTACCTTCTGATTAGCATTTAGTAAAAATAAAGGTGTAATTTTTCCCATCCAAGTAAATTTGTTGCTGTCATTTTTATGTTGTGCCTCACTCTTCCTGACCCTACTTGAGGTCTTCTTGGCAAAGATGCTAAAGTAGTTCACCATTTCCTTTTCCAGTTCGTTTTGCAAGTGGGGAAACTGAGGCAAACAGGGTTAAGTGACTTGTCTAGGATCACACAGCTAGGAAATGTCTGAGGCCAGATTTGAACTCAGAAAAATGAGTCTTCTATCCATTGCACCACCTAGATGCCCCCAAGTTAGTAAACTCCCTAAAATCTATTCCAGATTAAGAAGCCCTCTTTAGGGGCAGCTAGGTGACACAGTGGAGAGAGCACCAGCCATGTGACCCTGGGCAAGTCACTTAACCCCAATTGCCTCAACAAAAAGCAAAAAAAAAAAAAAAAAAAAAAGAAGCCCTCTCTAAATTTTCATTCTCTGTAATCCTGGACAAGTTGTCTACTTTTTAAACCTCAAACTGCAAAAAAAAAAGGAAGCAATAATTATACAACCTCCATGCTCCTTTATTCCCCCAAATTAAGATCCCATTATTCCAATTGTCTGTGCTGCTCAAGGCCCCACTGAGGTACTAGCTGTTGAAAAACTGGAGGCAAAAAAAATCTAAAGCAGGAAAAGTTGCTGCCATATGTACCCATGCTAATGCTCTCAGTGGAAAGTGACATGAGGCCAACATGGAAGAAAAAACATAGACCATTTAAAAATCCACCCATCTAGTAGCTGAGCCACATTGAAAATCAATAAGGCATCGAGGCAGAGAGATCTTAGTGCCGACCTGATACCTGTCTGGGCCTTTAAAACTGGGAGACCTTTGAAGTTGCAGACGACCAATAAAAACACAGCTGGTCTTCACAGCTTAAACATCCCCAGTGCTGGTGGGTTTTTTTTTTTTTACACCACTAATATCACAGCAGCCAAACCACTGGTCTGTGGAATGTTTGGTCATCGCTGCCTTGGCCAATAGCCGAGGGTCCATCCAACAGGCCGGGACAATGGCTCGTGGCCAGACACTCCATGACCTGTGAATGACTACACTGTGAAGGTTTGAAATAACAATATATTGGCTGTGGCGAGCTTTACTGTACAGCAGAGTCCTGTGTAAGCTGACCCTGTCTGAGAGCCACATTCATTGTATTTACCTTATTAAAGTTCCTCCAACATCTCATTTTAAGGTAATTTTACCTTTAATGTAGCTCCAACTCTCAGCCCCCTGAGAGAGGATCAATGTCCCAGGGTAATAAGAAATTCTGTCATTTGAGTTTTTAAGAGTACTTTGTCATCTATTTCCCATTTCCCATCAACTTCTGAGAAGTAGGTATGGCTGGATTTATTCTCTTCATAAAAAGAAGGGAAACTGAGTAATAGAGATTTGTCTAAGTCACATGTCACTTATATGACTTGTCACCCAAGTCAGAAGCTGAGCTACTTTCAGAATCTATAAGTCGCCTGATTTCTACCCAAACATACTGACTTCTAGGTACAATGGCTGCCATGCTAGCTATAGCTTACAATAATCTAAAGATGGTAGAGTTTCTTTAGTTTAGTCTCCTACTTTCCATATATTACCCACAAGAAATTCCAACTTTGCCAAAAACTGAGACATTCATTTAATAAACTTTAAAGGAGAATCAAGTGAGCAGCTAAGTGGTACAATGGCTAGAGCACCAGCCCTGGGGTCAGGAAGACTTGAATTAGAATCTGACTTCAGATACTCATTTTCTGTGTGGCCCTGGGCAAGTCATCTGATCCTGATTACATATATGTATATATATGGAAATATATATAGAGAGAGAGACAGACAGACAGACAGACAGACAGAGACAGAGACAGAGACAGAGAAGAGACAGAGAGAGACTGAGACAGAGAAAGAGAAAGAGACAGAGACAGAGACAGAGACACAGAGACCGAGAAGACAGAGACAGAGATAGACAGACAGAGACAGAGACAGAGACAAAGAAAGAGAGACAGAGAGAGAGAGAGAGATGATAAAGAAGTATCTAGTACATATCTGTGATTACATGGAAAATACAAAAATAAGATGTGGGAACTCCCAGCCCAATTATTAGAACATACAAGGTATACTAGACAGTGACGTTCAGAGAGAAAAATGCTAGATTCAGGATGAGAGGCAGTTCAGCCATTTCAGTCATGTCCAACTCATAGTGACCCATTTGAAATTTTCTTGACAAGAATACTGGAGTAGTTTGCCATTTCCTTCTCCAGTTCATTTTACATATTAGGAAACTGAGGCAAAAAGGGTTAAGTGATTTGGCCAGGTACATACAGAGAGCATTTGAAGTTATATTTGAACTGAGATCTTCATCTCCAAATCATCCCCATCTCATCTCAGGGTGATTATGGTTGCTCTTTGCTTATGAATGATGACAATCTCAGAAAGAGAAGAAAATGTATTTGGCAAGAGGAAGACAAACAATAATAGCAAAAAGAATGGAAACAGAAGAGTGTTTTTTCTGTAGGTGGTAAGGAAGCCATCCTCAGGGTGTGAGTGGTTTGGGAGATAAGAGTTTGGACTTCCATGCAAGGTAGGACTCCGATGACAGAACAGATATGGAGACTAAGAGCAACAGAATCCATTTTAACCAATATTGTATCTATCCACTGTTTTGAATCAACCTTGATCAACCCTAGCTTTTGAACAACTTATATGACTTAATGGCAAATTATCTCCTAAGACCCTCTATTTTTTTAACTGTAAAATGAGAGCTAGACTAAATAGATAAAATATTTCCATCTGATTTACACAATATGAGAGAAAGATACTATGGCATGAAGTGCATCTGGACCTGAGTTAGTATCAGCAAATAGGGAATCGTTTGGGCATTTGTAGGCCAAAGTCTTGTTTGAGTTTAGTTTATCAACTAAAAATCTTTTTTTTGAGCACCATCTCCTTAAGAACAGTAGCAAGTCAGAGTCATTTTTCAGGGCTCAATTATAAAGCCCCTTCCTCCATGAAACCCACAGTGATTTTCCCCTAGCCTACCACCTAGAATCCATGCTGTCTGGGCCATTATTTAGGCACCCAGGAGATATTATGTCTTGTTTCATGTGTTATCAAGATTGTAAATTCCTTGAGGGCAGCATTTCCTTCTAGCTTCCTTAGTATCTGGTGCCCCTCAAACATTTATTGATCCAGGAATGTCTTGAGGTTAACTACAGTTAAAAGGCCTCCACTTTCCAGTAGTCATGGAAAGGAAGGCAGGATGCTGAAACAGAGAAATGTCAATAAGAACTTCAGTAATGTCAGAGACCTAATAGAAGGCAAAGTCGCCTGCCTCAGTCCAGTCTCCCTGTTTGTTGCTTTCCCATTTTCATCTCCTAAGTCGTACTAATTTCGGCATTTTCTAACTTATCTGACAAGGTACTTCCTGTGCAGGAAATAAATGTGTCAAATGATTTCTAGATTTAAAGTGATGGATCACAGTGGGTTTCTGGGCAGCAGGGGTGCTAGTCTCATAAAAAGTAGGCAGCCTTTATTACTTTAAGGAGGGGAGGGAAAGAGAAAAAAAAGAAAAAAGAAAAAGGGAGAGGAGGGGAAGGAAGGCTAGAATTTCTCTGGTTTTACTCGGGATAATCTTCTTAGCAGCCACCTTGCCCCTTTGGTGCCTGCATCTTGAAAAGTACAAAGTCTGGAAAAATGGCTCACCTTCTGTGAAAAACTACTGTGTACTCTTCTCCTTTGTAGTGGAGGCTGAAAAAAAAGAAATAAACCTCAAAACCATCTTGGAAAAATCAAAAAAGCAGACTCACTGATAATTGAACCTGGCAAGGGCAATAGAAACATTGTTATGGGTGTTCCAGCCACCCCAGCACCAATTAACCCAGAGGGGATAAGAGGGAGGTGCAAAGAAGGGGTCAGGGCAGTACAGTCTCCTGAAAAACCAACTCCTGGGATTGGGGGCTTAAGTGTGCAGAGATCCCAGTTCCCCCAAACTGATCTGAAAACCAGGTCTGAGGAGAGAGGTTTGGATGGGGTGTGTGTGTGTGTGTGTGTGTGTGTGTGTGTGTGTGTGTGTCTGTTCGGGTTAGACATGCTCCTGATGAGCTTTAAGATGGGGAATGGGAGGGGCAGGGGAGCCCCAGTCCTTTTGCCATCTCTGCCCATTCTGTGATCCCCAAATGAATCCAAGCTCCTCTCCCAAAGGCAGCAGTTCAGAAAGCCACCTTCTCAGCTCCAGCCCACCCCCCACCTGCCCTCCCATCCCTTACACACACATCCTTTTGCTTGCTCAGCTTGATTTGAGTGTCAGATTACTTCTTGGCCCCTTATGTCCTGACTCAAACTCAATACTGACGCCTGGGGCAGGATGCTCAGATAGAAGGGCGCCAGGGACAGGCCTGGCTGCTGGCATTCTCAAGCAGGAGGAGGAAGAAATGGGCAAGGGCTAGGCCAGTGTCTGTGCAGAGGATCCCGGACCCTGAAGTTTACTATTTGCCATTTACTATTCTGAGGGGGAAAACAAATTTAAAACACCTGGAAATTTACGTCTCTGATGGGTCAAGTTGCACTGTGCTATAATTTAAATGACCCAGTCTGTATACTTCAAAGGGATCTCTCCTCCAGGAAGCTAGGGAAAGGGGGTTGGGGGGCTGCTTTTGTTTCATACAGCCCGGCAGTCAAGTGATGTCTGAACAATTCACCTGCTTCTTCGGACTCCATCCAAAGATGCCATCGCAACGACCAGAGAAAGCAAGAGTCCAAATGAGCTTGGGTCTCCTAGGGAGCCACTGGGACCAACAGCAAGGACTTCTCAGGGGGAGAGGATGTGAATGAGGTTAATTCAATGAGAGCTGTCCCTCACATAAAGCATTGCAATGTCACTGTATAGCTCTAAGGAAGACAGAATAGACATCTCTAGCCACAAATCCCCCCACCCTTGTCCAAAGGAAACTTTCATCCTTGCCAGGAAAGGAGCAGGAAATTGGGGCCAGAATTTGGATATTTTTTCCCCTCTCAGAGAGAGAGCATACCAAGTTAGAATTCTTACATGCGTATATACATGTGTTTATATATGTGTGTGTGCATACATTTGTATGTGGTATATATATATATATATGTATATATATATATATATATGTATGTGTGGAAATATATAAATATGTATATGTATATATTTATACATATACACATATACATACGCATATATATGTATTGTATGTGTATAAATGTATATGTATATACTGATAAATGTACTCTCAAATATTGTAGTCTAGGATATGTGATTTTCAGTTTCAAGCTAACTTCTGATCATTGCTTCATTTATGGGGAAAGCAGAACCCCAGATTTTATATCCAAGGCTTGGCCACTTTCCCATTAAATGCCAATTTCACAACGAACACACATTTTAGGTGGCCAAAAAACCCATTTATCCAACTCAACAATAAAAATAGAATCCAGAGAAAGTAGACATAAGAGAATATATACCAGCCAATTCAGTGAAGAAGTTCTCCCTTTGGGAGCAAGGTAATTCAGTTCAACCAAGACAGAGGATGCTAGATGTCATCCAGGGGAAGTTCCCCAGAGTCTCTAATACAGCAAGGTAGGGCTAAGGGAATGATGGAGACGGCCAGCTCTCCTCATGTCAATTTCTCCCCAGAATCTTTTCTTCAGAAACCTGAAGTGAGATTGGCGTCAAACATCTCGACTCACAAAACCAGAAGCCAAAAATGCCTAAAGCATCTGCAGCACTTGGAGGGGCTGAATAAGTTATAGCATATGAATGCTATGGAATATTATTGTTCTGTAAGAAACGACCAGCAGGATGATTTCAGAGAGACCTGGAGAGACTTGCATGAACTGATGCTGAGTGAAACGAGCCTAACCAGGAGATCATTATACACAGCAACAAGACTATATGATGATCAATTCTGATAGACATGGCTCTTTTCAACAATGATGTGATTCAGGCCAGTACCAATGATCCTGTGATGAAAAGAGAGAGGACTGTGGGAACTAACTGAGTGTGGGTCACAATATCGCATTTTCACTCTTTTTGTTGTTGTTTGCTTGCATTTTATTTTCTTTCTCATTTTTTCTTTTTGTAGCAAGATAATTGTATAAATATGTATGTATATATTGGATTTAACATATTTTATCATATTTAACATATATTGGATTACTTGCCATCTAGGGATGGGGGTAAGGAGAGTGGGGGGAGAATTGGAGCACAAGCTTTTACAAGGGTTAATGCTGAAGAATTATCCATTTTGCAAATTAAAAACCTTTAATTAAAAAAAGAAGGACCTTTGTACACAGCCTAATAAGTTGTCACCTATAGAATTCTGCCATAGGCAGCTTGTAAAAACATTCTCTGCTGTTCATCTCCTCTCAGAGAAGAAGAAATATTCTTTTTTTTCCAAAGCCAACACAATCACATATAAAACTAAGAAAGGCTTTCCAGAGTATTTCCATTTTTCAATCTTATGGTTGCTCCTGCTGCTATCTCAGACTAATCATCATAAAAGACAATTAGATCAGAGAGTGTTGTCAAGGGGTCTTGGGTTCTTAACATACCAATTCTGTCATTAAGCTACATGTTGCATTCATTATGTAATCTTGGGCAAATATAATTTCTGGAAGCCAGTTTATTGATTGATTGAGCTATAGGGAAAAGACTTCTAAAGATCATTCCTCTGTTTTCAGGCAATTGACTCTGGATCAATCTAGTAATATTTTTGTCAGAGCCCTAACTGGGAATTCCAGTACCTGGGACAAATTCAGATGAATAGATGGATAGTAGTATCTAAGTGATGACCACATAAAATTTTTGCATGGTTGAAATAGACTGTAGATAGAAGGACATGGTAGTTGAGGAAGTTGAGGACCTAGAACCAGGAGGTCATAGTTTTTGAAAAAGATTGGAATTGGGGTGAAGAAGACTAAGAGGATAGTGAACTTCTTAGAGAAGAGGGAGAATGGTCTGAAGGCCTATAGAAAACAACAATTTGAATCGGATAGAATGAACCTTAAAGGAAGAAGGATGAGGTATAGTGGAAGAAAGAGGGTCTGAAAGTGGCATTGGGAAACAAGGAATGTGTCAATTATTTCTCTCACCTCTCTGTTTCAGTATATGTAATGGAAAGAGAAATCAGCTTTGGAAATGGCACCAAGAAATATCTTGTCTTTGGGAGAAAATTAGGTTTCAGTGAATATAATATAACAGCAGGAATGTGGAACGGTATATTAACAATGAGGAGAGTTCCAGAGGTTTCAAAGTCTTGTAGAAAGAGAAGGTGCAAGAAAATAAGAGTTAGAGAGAACTAAGGTTTGAGCTAGATCCAGATGTTGAAAGAAGTAACAAAGAAAGGAGTTTAAGGGTGAACAAAAATGCAAAGGACCATCTCTCTTTTTTTTTTTAATTTTATTTTATTTGCATAACATATGTGTGGGTAATTCTTCAACAATAACCCTTACATAGCTTTCCGTTACAAATTTTTCCCCCCAACTCCCCACCCCTCCCCTAGATGGCAGGATATCCACTACATGTTAATTATGTTAAAATATTGGCAAATCGAATATATGTATACATATTTCCAAACTTATCATTGGTGTGCAAGAAAAATCTTATCTACACAAACGATATATCAGATAAAGGAAACACAATGTAAGCAAACATCAATCAAGGAGTATGAGAATGTTATGTTGTGGTCCACATTTCGCATCCCTCTCTCTGGGTGTATATGGCTTTCTTCAGTGAACAATTGGAGGTGGTTTGAAACATTTCATTGTTGAAGAGAGCCATGTCCATCAGAATTGATCGTCATATAGTACTGTTGTTGCCGTGTATAATGATCTCCTGGTTCTGCTCATTTCACTCAGCATCAGTTCATGTAAGTCTCTCCAGGCCTCTCTGAAATCATCTTGCTGGTCATTTCTTACAGAACAATAATATTCCATAATATTCATATACCATAATTTATTCAGCCATTCTCCAATTGAAGGGCATCTATTCAATTTCCAGTTTCTAGCCACTACAAAAAGGGCTGCCACAAACATTCTTGCACATGTGGGGCCTTTTCCTTCCTTTATGATTTCTTTGGGATATAAGCCCAATAGAAATGCTGCTGGGTCAAAGGGTATGCACAGTTTGATAACTTTTTGAGCATAGCTCCAAATTGTTCTCCAGAATGGCTGTATCCGTTCACAGCTCCACCAACAATGCATCAGTAGGACCATCTCTCTTAGCCTTAGCCTGATACCTGGCACATAACAGTTGCTTGATTTCCTTCCTTGTTTCTTTTCTCTTCTGCTTCTTCCCTAATTTCTAATTTCTAGTCTTTTTTCATTCCTCCTTCATTTTCCCAGGATTATATTCCTTCTAAATCTCAGCAAATGTTGAGGTTGGAAGGTGGGATGAAATTGAGATGGTACAGTTTTACAAAGAGACAAAATAGTCCATCCCATTCTCCTCTTTCCAAAATCTTTGAAGACAATGATTCAATTCTCTCTCCCACCTTTTACTCCAACCCCCAGAAAAGTCATGGAACTCAAAAACAACTAAGGGAGAAACGTGGTTGGGAGCAGGGGGAGGCTTTAATTATGTGAGAGATATTAAAGTAGGCAGAAAGTATGCTTCTTAAGTACTGGAGGAGAGAAGCTATCAGACAATGAAATTGTCCTTGACCAACCTGGTACTGAGGACAGAGATTTGCTTGGAAAATGCAATGAGACTGCTGTTTATTATACTTCCAAAAGGTCAGAGGTCTATAGGCAGCATATAATGGCAGAAAAGGAAGAGGAATTAAGAAGCCTCTTGATGAGGGTGAAAGAGGAGAGTGTAAAAGCTGATTTGAAACAAACCATCAAAAAAACCCTAAGATCTTGTCAACTGGTCCCATCACTTTCTGGCAAATAGAGGGAGAAGAAATGGAAGTAATGTCAGATTGTATAGCCTTGGGCTCAATGCTCTTTGAGAGGAAAGCTATGGCAAATCTGGACATCATTCTAAAAAACAGAAACATCACCTTGCCAAGAAAGGTCGAAGCTATGGTTTTTCCTGTAGTAGTATTTGACTATGAGAATTGGGTTAAAAGGAAAGCTGAGCACACAGAATTGGTGCTTTTGAATTCTGAAGCTGAAAAAGAATTTTTAGAGTTCCTTGAATACCGAGGAGATTAAATCAGTCAGTATTTGAAAAAATTAATTCACAGGAAATTATTCCCTGGAATTATTCAAATACTGAAGCGACAAGTTAAATACTTTGGTTACATAATGAGAAGATGGGACTCATTGAAAAATCTCCTAATGTCGGAAATGATTGCAGGCAAAAAGAAAAGGGGATGGATGGCAGGAGATGAGATGGACAGGGTTTTGAAGATAACCTTAGCTGCTGCTGGAAGTTATTCAAGTTAGGAGGATTGACTTGAAGGAAGGGGGAAATGTCAAGTTCTCCCTGAATTACTGCATAAAAAGTAGACAAAATTTTTAGTCCCTACTATATGCTTAGCAGGCTGAAAAGAGTTCTGAATTTTTAATATCTACCCTTCTATGCTTGGAGGGTATAATATTATCTCTATTTATCTTTATAGCTCTCCTAATCACATTAAAAAAAGTCAGGTTCAAATCCCAGCATTACCATTTACTATAGAATGAATACATACATACCTACATATGTCTGAATATGGATGTATATGAGTATATAGATATAGATATAGATATAGATATAGATATAGATATAGATATAGAT
>JAJPUD010000165.1:482336-498308 GCA_023553655.1 Myrmecobius fasciatus | reverse complement strand
AAAAAAGACCTGAGAAGGAAAACAAAATGCAAGCAAACAACAACAGAAAGCATGAAAGTGCTATGTGTGGTCCACATTCAGTTCCCACAGACCTCTCTCCGGGTGTAGGTGGATTTCTTCATCACTGAACAATTGGAACTGGTTTGAAACATTTCATTGTTGAAGAGAGCCATGTCCTTCAGAACTGATCATCATGTAATCTTGTTGTTGCCATGTATTAATGATCTCCTGTTTCTACTCATTTTGCTCAGCATCAGTTCATGTAAGTCCACTCCTCTCTGAAATCATCCTGCTGGTCGTTTCTTACACAACAATAATATTCCATAACATTCACATACCATAATTTATTCAGCCACTCTCCAATTGATGGGCATCCATTCACTTATTCTGAAAAGATTTCAAGTGTCATAAGAACTTGGGGGGGGAAGGGGGAATAGCAACTTTTTTCATCCACCTCTAACTAAAATCCTTCAATTATTTTAAAACATGATTCCAAGAGTCTTCATCAGATTATAATAGGGAACCATGATGAACAAAAAAAGGTTGTAAATCCCTGATCTACACAGAGAAGACTGTATTCTTCAGCGATCTCTCTATTTTTTTCCTTTTTTTGCTGAGGTAATTGAGGTTAAGTGACTTGCCCAAGGTCACACAGCTAGGAAGTGTTAAGTGTCTGAGACCATATTTGAACTCAGGTCCTCCTGACTTCAGGGCTGATGCTCTATCCACTGCACCACCTAGCTGTCCCAAGATTGCATTCTTGAGAAGCTTGAAGTGTCCTGTAGAGTAAATGGCATGGAACCTGTACATTTGAGTTGTAGTTGTTTTAAATGACATACATGAAAACTACATAATCTCCAACTGCTTCAGCAATTGTGAGATTTGCCAGCCTGGAACTTTGCTATTTACTGGGGTTTCCCAGGGATTAATCTGGGGATAATAGTGTCAGGTCCTGATTTCCTCTCTCAAATCTTTAAGCATCTCAGTCTTTCATTTGTCAGCTAAGTCAAGTTCAATATCCTATTGTCTTCTGGTGGTTTACCCTAAACCTCCAAAACACCCTCATTCTATAAGACTTAGTGGACTAAATTTCTGCTGCTGTCTTTCCCTTCTCCCCTTTGTCCTACACTTTAGAATCCAAGGCTACTTTCCCTAACATATATACAGAGCATTGTGGAAGGACTACTCTATCTGAAAATGACTCCAGAGTCTCAATATGTAGATGATTTCTGAGCATCTTAACATTCATTTTTAAAGTTTTGAGCTCACTATTCCCTCCCTTTCTCCCTCTCCCCTAAACAAAACCCCTCTATTGAGAAATCTAGCAATTCAATAGAGGTTTTACATGTGTAGTGATACAAAATATTTCTAGAATAGTCATGTTGTAAAAGAAAGCAAAGACCAAAAAACTCTCAAAAAATAAGTAAAAAAAAAAGTATATTTCAATCTGCATTTAGACACCAGCAGTTTTTTCTCTGGGTATGGATAGCATTTTTCATTCTAAGACCTTCAGAATTGTCTTGGATCATTGCATTGCTAAAAATAGCTAAATCATTCATAGCTGATCATCTTACCGTATTGATGTTATTTTGTACACTGTACATTTCACTTTTTATCAGCTCATAGAAATCTTTCCAGGTATTTATGAGAGCATCCTGCTCCTCATTTCTTGTATCACAATAGTATTTCATCACAGTCACATACCACAGTTTGTTCAGTCATTCATTCCCCAATTGATGGGTATTCCCTCAATGTTCAATACATTACCACCAGAAAAGTATTGCTATAAATATTTTTTGTGAATATATGTGCTTTTCCTTTTTGTTTTTTATCTCTTTTGAGACACAGACCTACAAGTTGAATTGACAGGTCAAAGGGTATCCATGGTTTAATAACTTTTTGGGCATAATTCCAAATTGCTCTACACAATGGTTGAATCAATTCACATCTTCACCAACAATTTATTAATGTCTCATTTTTCCCACATCCTCTTCACCACTTGTCATTTTCCATTTCTATCCTATTAGTACTTCAGAACTAGTTTAATTTGTATTTCTCCAATCAGTAGTGAGTTAAAGCATTTTTTCAGATGGTTATAGCTATCTTCATCTGAAAACTGTTCATATTTTTTGAACATTCAACAGTTTGGAAAATTGGCCTATTTTTATATTTGACTCAGAACCATATATTTAAGAAATGAGACCTTTATCAAAGAAACTTGTTTCAATTTTTTTTTGACAGTAGTATTGCTAACTGTATTTCTTTCCATCCTATTTCTTCCCTTCCCCCACCTGCTTATTCTCTCCTTTCACTTTTCCCTCTTCAAAAGTGTTTTGCTTTTGACCTCCTTCTCCCCCAAGATGCCCTCCCTTCTATCACTACTCCCCTTCTCTTATCCCCTTATTTTCACACTCTTCTGTAGGATTAGATAGATTTCTATACTCAATTAAGTGTATACGGAATAAAGATTTTGTTCCCTCTTTGAGCTAACTCTGATGAGAATAAAGTTCACTCACTTCCCCTTAGGTTTTCTCTCTTCCCCTTCACTATAAAAGCTTTTTCCTATATCTTTTATGTGAGATAATTTACATTTGCTATCTCTTCTTTTCCCTTTCTCCCAGTATATTTCTCTTTCACCCCTTAATTTTATTTTTTGGATATTGTCTCTGCATATTCAATTCATTCCTATACCCTCTGTCTATATATACTCTCCTTTTAACTGACCTAATGATGAGAAAATTCTTATGAGTTACAAGTATCATTCTCCCATGTAGGAATATAAATAGTTTAACCCTATTAAGTATCTTATAACTTCCCTTTCCTGTTTACTTTTTTATTTTTCTCTTGAGTCTTGTACTTGAAAATAAAATTTTGAATTCATCTTGGGCATTTTTGTCAAGAATACTTGAAACTCATTTCTAGTCCTATGAAAAGGTGCTCTAAATCACTATTGGTCAGAGAAATGCAAATTAAGACAACCTTGAGATACTGATACACACCTGTCAGATTGGCTAAGATGACAGGAAAAGATGACGAATGTTGGATGGGATGTGGGAAAAGTGGGACATGGATACATCATTGGTGGATCCAACCATTCTGGAGAGCAATTTGGAACTATGCTCAAAAAGTTATCAAACTGTGCCTACCATTTGACCCAGCAGTGTTTCTACTGGACCCTATATCCCAAAGAGATCTTAAAGGAAGGAAAGGGACCCACATGTGTGAAAATGTTTGTGGCAGCCCTTTTGTGGCTAGAAACTGGAAACTGAATGGATGCCCATCAATTGGAGAATGGCTGAATAAATTATGGTATATGAATGTTATGGAGTATTATTGTTCTGTAAGAAACAACCAGCAGGATGATTTCAGAGAGGCTTAGAGAGACTTGCATGAACTGATGGTGAGTGAAATGAGCAGAACCAGGAGATCATTAAACACAGCAACAACAAGATTATATGATGATCAATTCTGATGGACATGGCTGTCTTCAACAATGAGATGTTTCAAACCAGTTCCAGCTGTTCAGTGATGAAGAAAGCCATATAAACCCAGGGAGAGGCCTGTGGGATCTGAGTCTGGACCACAACATAGCATTTTCAGACTTTCTATTGATGTTTTCTTGCATTATGTTTTCCTTCTCATTTTTGTTCCTTTTTGATCTAATTTTCTTGTGCAGCATGATAAGTGTGGAAATATGTATAGATATATTGGATTTAACATGTAGTTTAACATATTTAACGTATTGGATTACTTGACATCTAAAGAAGTGGGGAGGGTAGAGGGGGATGGAAATTTGGAACATAAGGCTTTGCATGGGTTAATGTTGAAAAATTATCCATGCATTTTAAAAAATAAAAAGCTTTAATTAAAAAAACAGTATTATTAAAAGCATGGGAAGTTTTGCATTTTTGTTTCAGTTCTCACTAGCTCTCTAAAAAAAACCCAAAAGAGAAAATTATGTACCAAATGTGGAATAACTATACCTGCACCTATGGGACAAGATAAGTCATCAGTCATTTAATCCCAGTTGCCTGGCAAAAAAAAAAGAAAAAAAAAAGATAAGTCTACAAGCATTTATTAGGCATTTAATATGTGCCAGTCACTGTGCTAAGCACTGCACAAAGAAAAAAAAACAATTAAAGAGTTCATGATCCAATGGGGAGACAACATGCAAACAATTCTGTACAAACAAGAATATGAATATATATGTATATACACACATATATACATCTATATTCACATACACATAGGTATATGTATGTATGTATATCTATCTATCTCTCTGTATGGAAATCTTTCCAGGTTTTTCTGAGAACATCCTACACATTATTTCTTATAGTACATTCCATTGTAATCACATTCCACGATTTGTTCAGCTGTTCCCCAGTTGATGGGTGGAAAAAAATCAGAGCAATGAGGGAAAATGCATGGAATCAGAAGATAGAGGAACTTGAAAGAGAAATAGGAGACTAATGTCACTGGCTCACAGAGTATATTAAAGGGAATAAGGTATAAGAAGATTGGAAAGGTAGAAAGAAGGGTCCAAGTTATAAAGGGTTTTAAAAGCCAAACAGAGGTTTTGATATTTTATACTGGAGCTAAAAGTAAGAAATTCCCAAGCAAGTAATTTTATTTATATTTTCCTTAGTTTCCCCATCTGTAAAATAAGAATAATAATGGAGTCTACTTCCCATTATTTTTATGAAAATAATATAAGATAATATTGTAAAATATTTTACAAACATTAACAGCCTATCTAAATGCTAGTTATTGATATTGTTATTCATTAATTCCCCTACTTCACCAGCCTTCATGCTCCAACAGAAACATAAAAACTAATCCATAGGTTTGTGCCTAAGATGCCCATGAAAATTCTCTTCTTCCTGCACACCACCATCACTTTCCCCTATCCCTTCAGAAAGTAGCAGGAGCTAAGTCCAGCCTGAGAAGGAAATAATAAGAGTCAAAGAGGGAACTAAGTCAGGAAGCCTGTATGACTATCCCGAATGAAAAAAGACTAAAGCCAATTAGGGTTAGTCCATTTTCCCCAGAAACTAATTTGGGCAAGGACTGAGGCCAATGGAAAATAAATGCCCCAATGTGGGAAATGCCTGAGGCAGCTTTGTAGTCCAGTTCTGACAGTATATATACCATTAAAAAGAAAGGAGTCAGAAAGTGAATGACAGGGGAAAATGAGAAAAAGATGTAACACTAAAGACATTAAGAGAAAAAAAATTCAATTAAAAACATAGAGAAAAAAAGTAGACAAATCAAGATAAAAAAATTCCAAACATAGAAGCAAGAATAAGTACTAAATTCTCAAAAATGTTACAAAGCTCTCAGCAAATATTACAGGGCAGAGCAAATCAAAGCAATGTCTGATATTCCAAAAAACACTATGGAATCACAAGAGAGAGTTGAACAAAAACAAGATATTCCAAATGATTCAAAAGAAAAATGAAAACCATACTAAAATTAAAAGGAAACACATCTAAGTATCCTTTGTAGAACAAATAATTGGCAGTTCAATAAATTTGAATATATAAGTAGCAATTTTCTCCAAAGAAATGGTTTATAAAATACTGAAGTAAAGGGCAGTCTATACTAAGAGAAGCAACAGACAATAACATTAAAATAATGTGTGATTTCTATACAAGCAAAAGTCATTGACCTTCAAGACAGGATCCTTAGAGAACTTAAAGATGATAGATCTTGCAGAAGAATAGACAAATTGAAAGACCAGAAAACAGTAATGCAGAAAATAATAGAAGTCAACAGCCCAAAACATTTAAATACATAAAACAAAACTAAACAAAAACAATTTAAAGAACCCACAAATTGCTTCCAGGAAAAACAGTAACTTTATTCAAACTCCAAGACACATACTAGTTAAACTGAAGATTTAAAAAAAAAAAAAACTGCAAGCAGCCAGAGAAAGACATTCTAATATGAAGGAAAGGAAATTTGAATAACATAAGACTATCCTGCTCCCACTAGAAATGGCAAATAGGAATGTAGTAATATATCTGAAAAACAAAGGAGATCAAGTATAATATGAAATTACATGCCTGAGCTTAATCATCAACAAAAAATATATTCAGTAAGAGAAGCACTTGAGATCTTCCTCAAATAAAAACAAACACAAGCAGAATATTTTACTTACAAATACCCTCAAGCAGCAGAACATAAGAAAGGCAAGTAAGTGTAGCTATCAAGGAAAGGATAAATAATGAAATAAATTATTTTCATCTCTAGACATTATTTTTTAAAAGAGAAAGATGGGCCCATAGGATAAAACAACATTCACCACAAAAGGATCTTCAAAAGCTATTTACCTCCCTCCCCCTTTTTTATTTTAACTATATAAGAAGATAAAAATGAAAGAAAAGTAGATCAATGGAACAGACAAGACAAAAAAGAATCACATAATTAAATTCAATAACTTGGTGTTTAATAAACCTGGAGATATAAATTAACTCAAATTGAACTCCTTATTTGATAAAAAATGCTGGAGTAACTGGAAAGCAGTCTAACAGACATTGAGTTTACATCAACATCTTGCACTATTTTCTATTCAAAATTCAAAATAGATATGTGACCTGAATACTAAAGATCACTCTACTAAAATAATTAGAAAGGATGCAGATCATATATCTTTCAAAGCTATGAATAAGACATTAACTCTTAACCAGAGGATGGACATAATTATAAACTATAAAATAAATCACTTTAATTAAATAAAATTTAAAAAAACTTGTAACTAATAAAATTAATGCATCTGAGATAAGAGGGAAACAGTCAATTTGGGATGGGAGAGAAGGAGGAGCAGGAATTTTATATCATATGTCAATGAAGATTAGCAATTTTCTGTACCTTTTAGTCTTAGAGAATTCACTGGAGCATGGAGAGGTTAAATAATTTGTAAAGCTTTACAAAACCAGCATGTATCAAAGGTGGGCTTTGAGTCAAGGTCTTCTTCATCCAAATCCATTATATCTAACTATTATGCTATACCATCTTTCTTTTAAGGAAGAGATAACGAGTCAAGATAGTCCTCATAGGAGGTAAGAGAGAGGTGGGACTGGAAAGATAAAAAAAAATAATCTATAACAAAAGCTGAAAAACATTACTCGAAAAACATTACCCATGAAAAAACACTCCGGAAAATAGAATGAAAAAAACATAATGCAAAAATTCAATGATATGATAAGAAATAATAGAGTAGCAAAATTGAAGGACTATATGAGATATCTACTATTAAAAATATTAGACTTGGAATTTAAGAACTAAGAACCTGAGTGAGAAGAAGAAAGAGGAGGGAAAGAGAGAGACAGATGGAGGGAGATAGATAAATAGAGAGACAGAGATATGGAGGGAGAGACAGAAATAGAGAGACAGAGAGAGACAAAGATATGGAGAGACAGAGACAGAGAGAGAGATATGGAGGGAGATAAAAATGAGAGATGGAGAGAGAGACAGAGAGAGGAAGGGAGGGAGGGAGAAAGAGAAAATCTGCATTCTCAAAGAGGACCAAAATGAAATCACAACACTAGGATCAAGGACCAGTCACAATATCTTGATCCCATTACATTCTTTTAATGTCAGTGGAAAGACAGACAGACAAAGACAGAGACAGAGAGCAAAGTAGGATTAGGTAACAAGTCTAATTATGGATTTCTGCTTTCTAAATGCTGCTTTCTTTTTCTCAAAGTTTTTTTTTCCACATTTTTTGAAGGTAGAAGGAAATATATTTCATTTTGAAATACATAAATACCTGGGAGACGATCTACTGAGGTATATTCAGAAATTTTAAAAATACAACTATAAAACATCATGTTGTTGTTCAGTCATTTTTCAATCATGTCTATTCTTCATCACCCCATTTGGGGTTTTCTTAGCAAAGATCCTGGAGTAGTTTGCCCTTTCCTACTCTACTTCATTTTACAAATTAGGCACTGAGGCATTCAGGGTTAAGTGACTTGCCCAAGATTACACAGCTAGTAAGTACTCAGGCCAGTTTGAATTCAGGAAGATGACTTTCCTTGACTCTAGGTCTGACACTCTATTCACTGCACAACCTAGCTGCCCAGCATTAAAATGGTATAGAATTTTTTTAAAGGATAAATAATTAGAGAGACATTCAGGTGTTCATAGTTAGGCCATCCCAATGTGATAAAAATTACAAAGTTATGAAATTAATTTACAATTCCCAAGAAATCATTTTACTCAGAAGTTACCTTATAAAAGTAGACAGAATTTGGTTCCTAGAGGAACCAAAGGTCAGGAATCTTAAGGAAAATTATTAAAATAGTTAGAAAGAAAGCTTAGTACAGCCAGATCTCAAGCCACCTTATTACAAAGCAAAGGCAACATAGAATAGTGGACAGAGAGCCAGATTGGACCAGCTATACTGCTTTTGGACTTCCTTGAACCTCTCCATGTCTTCCTTCCCCTAGGAAATTCATTATTAGAAAATTTCATTATCCTATAAGACTGTCTGGATGCTCACATCTTATCTGAACTCTGCTGTCTAAGTGGGGTGAAGAATCATGAGCTCTGATGCTTCTGTTTAAGAAAGGGGCTCAGTACAGTCTTGTCCCCTTTTCCTACCAGTTACATTGCTTTTGGATTTCTCCAGACTTCATCATGTCCTTCTCCATCAAGGTCCTTCTTCAACTTTTTTTCTCCTCCTTTTCAGCTTCTTTTTGTATATTATCTACCCCCATTAGAGTGTAAGCTCCTTGAGGATGGGAACTATCTCTTTTTTTGCTGATATATGTGTCTATGTAATGTTTAGTATAATGCCTGGCATATAGAAGACATTTAATAAATGTTTATTTATTGACTAAAAGTTCCTTTTCTGGCACACCTTTGACTGTGTGTCACTGGACAAGTCAATTATCCTTTTAGTGCATCAAATAACTCTATAAGACTATGAGTTATAGAAAAGAGTCAAACTGTATAGATGGATAGAATTTCCCCAAAGGGCCCCATATCTATTAAATCATAGATATAGATGAAAAGCAAAACAATCAGCAAAACAATTAAAAAGCCATTCAATTGAACAGACTTGGTAAACAAGATGCAGAAGCACAACAAATATAAATAAACAATTAAATAGTAGCCCAGTGTTCAATGAATATAAAAACAGAAACTATTAATTGTAACAGTGTTCAGTCAACATAAAAATGGAAACAATTATTGCTAAGAGTTCCCTATTCAAAAAAAAAACCAAAACAAACTACTGAGAACACTGGAAAACTATTTGTCAGGGAAGAGATACACCTTAGAGTATCAACATGAGAATGGTTTCCAAAAAGGGACATAATTAATAATTATGAAGAAGGATCCAAATGAGAGGAAATACATGTAAAGTGCCGTAGAGAGAAGATGGTTGATAGAATAAAGTAACAGAAAAGAAAGAAGAGAATAGGATTTAGGGTACAATTGGGGTTTTTCTTTGGCAAGGAGGACATTCAACTCTTATTATGTGGTTGTAGAGAAGGAGGAGAAGATGAATGAAGAAACAGAAGAGGATTAGGTGTTTGGGGAAGAACTAAAAAAGTTTTTATCACATGGGCCCAATCTTTTCAGTAAAATAGCAGGGAAGATCATCAAGTTGAGACTGAAGGGATAAAATCCAAATTCCTTAGCCTAGTATTTGGCACCCAGCATGACTTAGTCCCAAACTCTCTTTCCAATCTATTCTCCCACTATTCTCTTTCACAGACCTATGTCTAGTCAAATGGGAAGCATCATTGTACACTAAATATTTCTCCATCGCTCTATGCCTTTACTCTTGCTATTTTCTCAATCTGTAATTCAATACCCAGTAAACTGGGGGAGAGAACTTAACAACAACTATATATAAACAAACTGTACATAATTAGAAAATGACTAGTAGAGAGAAGGCACTGGACTAAGAGGGGTTAGAAAATATCACTATTAGAAAGTAAGATTTTAGCTGAGATCTGAAGGAATTCAGGGAAGCCAGGAGCAGAGATGAGAAGGGAGAGCACTCTACCATGATGGACAGCCAGTGGAAAATGCTTAGATTTGGTAGGTGAAGAATCTTATTCAGGGAGCAGAAGGAAGGTTGGTATCACTGGATTATAGAGTACATGAGAGAGGTGGGTAAAATGTAAGATTGGAAATATGGGAAATAAAGGGCTTTGATAAAAGATTTCAGGAGCTGAAAGAGAGATGGATATGATGGAATATATATATATACATATGTGTGTATGTGTGTGTGTGTGTGTGTGTGTGTGTGTGTGGATATACATACAAAAGCATTGTAGGACCTTAGGCAAATCACTTAACCTCCTCATTAAGGCAAACTTCTAGGTTGCTCTGAGCAACACTATAAGACTACAACCTGCAGGAGTGCACCCTATCTACCATACAGACTACTTTGATTTTTGTTTCATGATATTGGAATCTCTACAAAATCTTCATAGGAATAATTTGCATAAATACCATAGACGTTTTTGATGCAGTTACAAAAAGGAAATAGCCAGATTTTGCCCTCAAAAAAATCTTCCTCAACAGAACACATTTTATAGTCATGCCATTTCTTTAAAGATACAGAGACCACACTGTATTTATTGTTGGCTGTAAAAAAATCATGTCTCAGAAGGGCAAAATGTAATCTTAAAGGCAATCCTCTAACAAAGTATATTCTATTTATATATGTTAAGATTACAAAAGATTTCTTGATAGATGCAATAACAGAAATAACTACATCTGACAATCCTCTGATTATTAACAACAGGTGAAGCCTAAATGAAGAGACATACATCCACTGTCAGTGGAGGATTCCCCAGGTGAAGTCCAAATAATAGAATTCCCTATGATGTTAAGGTCCTCCAGATGCTCTTAATTGACAATGGCATTTGTTGATTTCATCAGGGACTAGAACATTGTGTGTTTTCCTAAATGAGATTCATAATCACGCAAAAGAGATCAGTTTAACTATCATCCATGAAGAAGATATCTAGAATAAGGTTTCAAGAATTTGGGGTAGAAACCCAAGAGAACATATGGGTTAACATGGACAAAAGTCACTAATAATGAGAAGTTATGGAGTATTGCAATATGTACTGTGGGAGGGAGTGCTCATGCTGATGAAATCTCTGTTAGAGAGGGGGAAAATAACTAAGTTAATTTTTTGTTCTCAAAATGCTTATAGTTCAGTTGGGAAGAGAAGAGATCTGGAGACAAAAGACCTGAGCTTGAGTTACTGCCAATGTAGTTTTGAGAATGTAACCTAAACTCTCGCTTTCCATACCTTTCAAGTAAAGAGTTAGACTAGATGATCTCTATAATCCCTTACAATTCTAAATTTTATGATTGTAGTTTTCCCCAAACTTAATATTTCATCTCCTACATAAATATATTTGAACAAGCTATCTTCATATTTAGAATGCACTCCTTTCTTATTTCTAGTTCTTGGAAACCTTGTCTTCTCAAGGGAAACAGTGACAACATTGCATAGACAATCAACTTTCAATGACTTAAAAACTCCAATAAACACAATGACAAAATAGGATTTGAGAATATAATATTGAAACATATTATTCACTGCTTGACAGGGAAGTGATGATCTTGGGACACAGAGTGTCCCAAAAGTGTGTCAGACTCTAGATTGGAAGCCAAGATTCCAAGTTCATAATACCTTTACTGTTGCCATAGAAAGACAATCACAGGTTCCCTCTGTCTTGTTCCATAATAACCATAAGATGTTCAAGGGTAAGATTGGGTATCAATTGAGTCAATCAACCATCTGTTCAATCATATCATCCCACTAAGCTCTGATGTCTTTATCAGAGAAGAACACATCATCCTCAAAAACTCTCTCTCTCTCTCTCTCTCTCTCTCTCTCTCTCTCTCTCTCTCTCTCTTTCTGTGTGTGTGTGTGTGTGTGTGTATATATATATATATATATGTATGCATGTATGTATGTATGTATGTATTTGGGCATGGCCAGTGTGGGAATTTATTTTGTTTTACTATACATATCTGTTACAAGGATTTGTCTTTTTCTTCTAATGGGAGGGGGTGGTGAGAGGGATAGAAAATTGATTTTTGTTCATTGAAAAAATTAAATTATGTTTATTAAAAATGTAAAAAGTGGTAGTAAGATGTGAGCTATTACTCTTATCTTTATTAGCCTATGATTCGAAGAATCAGTTCATTTAACAGCCCAGTTGATTAAGCAGAGAACAGTTCACTGAGCAGTTCCATGTCATTGGCTACTTTACTCTTATCCTAACTTCCTTAGGATCAGTCAGTCACTCAATCAACAAACATTTATTAAATGTTTCACATATACCGGGCACTATCAAGCACTTCAACAGGACAGGAAAAATGTAATCAATTCATTAATCAACAACAGTGTGTGAGGTAGCCTGACCCCTGCCATCTCCTACCCCAGTCCTGGGCATAGAATCCCTTCAAAAGAGAATCTTATTATGGAAAATGCTTTGTTCCCCATTCAATCATATTAATCTTCTCAATCAAGATGTGCCCTACTTGATCATCTATTTCACTTGTCTCAAACTTGGACTTGAATTGTTTCCCAGGAAGCCTAAGGCTGGATGCTTTGTTTCCAACCTTCTTCCAGAGCTGTGTGGATCAGATCTCTTTGTGACAGTGGCTGAAGGGCAGGAGTTGGAGTGTGAAGGGATCAATACTATTTGAAGCAGGATATAACTTTTTGCTGTCCTTGTTTCCCAGTTCATGTCCTGATCTGAACTAGAATATTCTAAGTTCCATGTGATATTATTCTGCTATCAGATGGGGTCTTTTAATTGCAAATAGGGGTGTTAATCCTTCACTAATCAACAGGTTAATTAGCTGAGCTAGAGGAAAGATATATCTTTTTTTTTTTTTTTGAGGCATTGATATTTATAGAAAGCCCCTGCCTCAGACTTACCAGAAGCTGGATGTGTTAACAACTCTAATAATAAATCAAATCAAACCAAATTCACAGAACACTAACAACTCCACCAGCTTCCTCTCAAACTTTGGCAAACTCACAGAGCTGGCTTTGTCAGTTTTTCTTCTGCAGTGACTAAACCTCAGGATTTGAATCAACAGGAATTTATTAATAATAAATTTAGAGTTTACATACTGTTTTGCACATATAATCTCATTTTATTGTCACAACAACCCAGTAATAGCACCAAGGTAGGTATTACTATTATCATCCCAGTTTTATAGCTGAGGAAACTGAAGCTGAAGTTAAGGATCACACAACTAATAAGTGTTTGAAGCTGGATCTGAACTCAGGTCTTCTCCACTTAAGGTTCAGTGCTTCATACTTTTTGCTACCTGAGTGTCTAGTCTGCAAGATACTGTGCTCAAGAAGTTCATAGTCAAATGACAGAGGAAACTTGAAGAGAATTATAAACAATTATGGGAAGTAATCAGCAGAGGGAAGGCAGTGGAATTAAGGGGGCTTGAGAAAGACTTCTCACTGAAGGTGGGATTTAATTGGGCCTTGAAGGAAGCCAGGGAGGGCAGGAGGTGGACACAGGGAGGGAGAGTATTCCAGGTTTAGGGAGATGGATGGAGAAAATACCTAGAACTGAGAAATGGAGAATCTTGTTAGTGGAACAACCAGGAAGTCAGTTATCACCTGACTGAAGAGTAAGATGTAAGAATACTGGAGAGGTAGGAGGGGTTATGAAGGCTTTGAATGCTAAGAAGATGATTTTATAGTTGATCCTAAAGTATAGATGATAGGAAGCCGCTGTTGTTGATTGAGTTGGGAAGGTGACTTGGTCAGACCTCTGCACTGGGAAAATCACTTTGTGGGAAGATGGACTGGAAAGTCCAGCCAAAGCAGTGGGCTGAATATAAAGAGCCCAAAGTCTAGAGTCAGATCTGCTTCTGATGCTAGTTACTTGGGTGACCCTGGCAGAGCCTTCCCAAGTTTCAATTTACTCATCTATAAGATAAAGGAAATGGCAGTGGAGAGGGGTGATAATGATGCTCCCCTTAAAAAAGGAGGAAAATATGAACAAAACATTTTAAAAATACACACAGAAGAGGACAGAAGGAAGTTCAGAGACAGTCAGGTATACACTGGGTATGAACTCTTGATGGGTCATCCACTTTTCAAATCATTAAGTATATATTCAGTCAGAACCAAGTGGATCAACCACTAACTGCAGTTATTTTGATTTTTTCCCACATTGCTTACCTCCTGTGCATAATATCAATGACAATTAAAAATAGTAATAATAATAGCATTACTAAACACCTATTATGTACCAGATCCTCTGCTGTTTTATAAATATCTCATTTGATCATCAATTCTGGGTGATAGATACTATCCCCATTTTACAATCCAGAAAACTGAGACAAAGATTGACTTGCCAATGGCAACACAGCTAGTGAGGCTGGTTTTGAACTCATATCTTCCTGATACCTGGGACATAATTGGTACTAAATAAATGCTTATTAGATCCTTAGAATTGGTTCAGTCTGACTTTTTGATGTCACTTACATCTTCATCATTGTAGAGATCAGTCTCAGTATTCTGACCACCATTACCATCCCTGCTCTGCATTTCATATGACAAAGACAGAAATCCTCTCCACTCCCCCCCCAGCTACAAAGGATTCCCTTTACCTGCTCCCCCTTCCCAGGTCCTCATTTTGTTTCCCAGAATGAATCACTTACTCAGACTTTCAGCTGTTTTTGATGTCCCCAAAGCGTTTCAAATAAACTGAATTGTATGATCCATAATACATTCTTCATGGCAACAATTAGAGTCTAAAAGACAAAAAGCCAACTTTATTACTCCCTGTTTCCAATTGTTCATAACTGTCTCAAAACTTCTCCTAGACTGAATCTTTTTTCCCATGTCTGGCTTCTGCCCAGCCTAGAAGAGGATGCTTTAAGCCTCCAGTTTGGATGCTTGAAAAGAAACAAATGGGTAGGATGAGCAGATGGAGAGAGAGGAAAACTCAGCAAGAGAGAAAAAGAGAGGCAGAGAAGGTGGGGAGGAAAGGGAGAGAGCAAAAAGGAAAGAAAGGAAGAGAAAGGAGGAGTTTAGAAAGGAAAGAAAGGGCAAGAGAGCAGGAGAAAGAGAAGGGAAGAAAGAGGAAGAAATGGAGGAGACAGACAAGATACAGAAATCTCACTCAAGGAGAGGAAGAAGAGTCTAACTGTAAATGAGGACATGTTATAGCTCAATCCTACCAATATTTCAGGCAGAAAAGTCCCTTGGAGCAGGCTAATTACTAAGTTAATACAACCTCAATATTGTAATAGAATGGATAGAATTGTGAGTCTCATTCATTCATTTGTTCAACCAGGATTTATGCAGTCTTAGAATCTTAAGGCACAGTGAAAGGTGACATGATAGATACAAAGAGGGATTGTATCTTAAGTCCCTCAAAGAGAATGTAGTCTAATTGGTGAGAGGAGCCTGTAAGTTTGCGTAATTCCCTGGAACACTGAGGAACCCACAGAAATTCTTAGTCCAGAAATGGACAAAAACCTTCCTTTGATAATTCAACCAAGACATATTCAGGGATAAAAAACTTTACTTAAGAAATAAATGGGGAAGAAAGATAAAGCAAAATAAGCTTAATTGTCAATTTGACAAAAGTCATAGGATCATAGAGATAGAACTGGAAGGGATCCATCTATTCCAACACCCTCATTTTATAGATGATAGACCAACACCCAAGAAGAGTGATTGATTTTTACAAGGTCACAGAGGTAAGATTAGAACTCAAATCCTCAGGCTCTTTATATTGTACCATACTTCAAAGGGTATTTCTTAGTTGACCCATGTAACCCTTGCCAGACCCAGTCTAGAAGATTCTTTTCATTCCATGATTCATTTCTATGATTAAGTCAATGTTTTGGGAGATTTTCTGTAGCTATAGATAGGAGAGATAGATAGATAGATAGATAGATAGATAGATAGATAGATAGATAGATAGATAGATAGAT
>JAJPUD010000165.1:417583-473989 GCA_023553655.1 Myrmecobius fasciatus | reverse complement strand
TCCTTAAGGACAGATACTTTTTCTTTTCCATATTTATTTTCCCAGCCCTTAGTACAGTGCCTGAAACATAGTAGATACTTAATAAATATGTATTGACTAACTGATACATTGAGTAGAAAGAAAATAATAGAAAGATGAGGCTGGGAACACCTTAGAGATCATCGAGTCCATTCTACTTCTTAAACCTTCTTTGTATGCATATCAATCAATAAATCAACCCATCAACAAGCATTTATTAAGTACTTATTATATGCCAGACACTGTGCTAGAGGTTAAAGGGCAAGCACAAAGAATTAAACAATTCCGGTTCTCAAGTTCATCTAGCAGGGGTTTATTCTCTGGTTGTTGTCCTTTGGTTTCAAAGGGAACCAAAATGACATTATTAAGTTAGAATTAAGTTACAGTGAGTCTGACTGTGGCTGATCAGACCAGTACAAGTTTGAAGTGCTCTGCCACAGGTCAGACACAGATAGTCCATATGAACATTTGGGGTAATTTCTGTAACTTTGCATATTTCACATTTCCTTTGGGCTAATTCAATTCTGCTTTGCTCACAGAGCACAGCACCTTCTCTGATGAAGGCACATCATGCTAGACAATCCTGTGCCAGAGTTTCCCATGTCATACAATAGATTCTAAAGCTCTTAAGACTTACCTTGAGAGTTCCTTACATGACTTTTTCTGACCACCTTGAGCGCTTACCCTGTGTGAGTTCTCTATAAAATATATTTTTTGGACAAGGACCATTCAAGCAATGTAGCCAGCCCAATGGAGTTGTGCTCTCTGCAGTTGGAATGCTTAGGTCGAAAAAAGACCTCAGTGTCTTGTATCTTTTTTTAGATTTTTAGAATCTTCTTATGACAATTCAAATGGAAACGATTCAGTTTCCTGGCATGGCACAAGTAGAACTGTCCAGGTTCCACAGGTATACAATGAAGTCAGCACAAGGCTCTGTAGACCTTCACTGTGGTAGTCAGTCTAATACTTCCCTTCTCCCACACTTAGCCTCCCAAACAGCTCTGGTAATACATGTGTCACTCTCATTATCAATGTGGCTACCCCTGGAAAGCATACTGCTAAGGTAAGTAAACTTATCCACAGCATTCAAAACTTCATATTTACTGTAGCAGAGGCTTTATTCTCATGGGCAATCCATAGATATTTGGAAATTAAAACTGTTTTACTTTAAGAAAGACTAGTGGTATTGTGTATTGTTGGGGTGCTATTTACCCCCGCATTAAGGCCCTTTCCTGTTAATGCTCCTCCCTGCCAAGCTACCAAGGGCTTGGCGTCTTTTTGTTGGCATTGGGACAGTGACTCTTACCCGAATTAAAATCAGAGACTCTCAAGGTAAAAAAGCAAAAAGGATTTATTACAATCTTGTGAGAAAGGGCAGCTCCCAATGACAGCAGTGTCACTATAGGAGTGCAAAGCACAAACTGCAAAACACAGGTTTAAATAGACCCTAAGTGGAAGCCCCTCCCCACCCTAGTCCTGGTCCTTCTCCCATTGGCTGGAAGTCCAGGTTCCCATTAAAACATGGAAATCTACCCAGATAATAAAACTACTCGAGACTAACCAAAAATCTATCGAGAGACAAAGAATACTAGCCAATGACACATTAGGAACTTAATTCCTATTGTGGCGAAAAGGGCAGGAACAGGAGGGAAATGTATATTTCTGTAAGATAAGCAAACACCTGTGGCTTTTGGCTATAGCACAAGTTGTTATTGCAAACTTTCAAATTATAATTAGGCCACATTCTTATGAGAGGTCTAGTTGATCCCATTCATTGGGGTCTCATTCATACCATCAGTATGGCCTTGCAGGAAAAGGGGCCATGGACAGCTTCAGCTTCTCACTTCAATATTTAGATTCTCTCTCAGATATTCATTGGCTCTATGTCCATAGATGAGTCTTGGACCCTCGTTTCCTTTTCATGGATTTTTTTTTAAGGGAAGAGAACTCACAATCACCAAATTTATACAACTACAACATGTTGACATCAAAACAGAGACTACAGCAGAGCCAGCCACAGGGGGAAGAGAGGTTCTGGCAAATCAATGTATCTGGGTGTTTAAAATCAGGCTCTGCCATTTACTAGTTAATTAATAATATTCTGTGGCTCTTTACAAAAAAAAGTGTATTTTCTCATTTTATCCTCATAATAACCAGGCGTGGTGTAGATGCTGTTATTATTCCCCTTTTACAGATGAGGAAACTGAAGTAAACAGAGGGTATATGACTTGCTCAGGATCACATGGCTAGTAAGTGTCTGAGGCTAAATTTGAACTCAGTTCTTCCTGAATCCAGGCCTGGTGCTCCATAAGCTCCCCAACCCTAGCTGCCTCTAGCTAGTTGTATCATTTTAAGCAAATCCTCTCTGTTTCTATTTTCCTGTCTGTAAAATGAGATGGATGAATGCACTGATTTCTTAGAACCACTTCAGGGCTAGGTATGTGATCCTATCACTAGCTTTTGGCAGGCATATAATGTGATTCGAGGTATTCTTATTGGAATATGTAAAACCCAAAAGCTAATCAACTTTGCTCAGAACTCCAGACAAATCTGAGTGATCCCCAGTCCCATAAGGTGCACCTTCTTTTGTACTTCAATATTCTAATTTTTTTTTTTTTTGGCTGAGGCAGTTGGAGCTAAGTGACTTGTCCAGGGTCACACAGCCAGAAAATGTTAAGCATCTGAGAACAGATTTGAATTCAGGTCCTCCTGACATCAGGGCTGATATTCTATCACCTACACCAACTAGTTGCCCCCTGTACTTCAATATTCTTTAAGGTATCTGGGATATCATTAATGTGAGTTTCTCAGAATGGCTACAAATTGCAGCCTGTCCATGCTTTCTCTCCCTTCGTGTTCTCTCATTTCTGCTCATATTTTTCCTTAATGATATCACTTAAGCCACCCCTTCTGCATAGATCCTTATCAGATATGGGACTTCCTACATACAACCACCATGCCCTTTGAGTCCTCCTCAATTATGATTCTTTGGAAATTATGATGATCCAAGATTCTCAATTATACAGTATCACAGAGAAAACACTGGTATTTAAAGAGACAGGTGTTTGGCTCAAGTAGCATTTTAGGATGACTAAGAGCCCTGTGAAATTCCCTAAATGCAATCCTGCCTGCTCATTTCCTCCATGCAATTGTGGGAGGAATTGTCCATCTACAGAGGATTGTAAATGGAATTGTACTTGAAAGGAGGAAGATATGAGTTTGAATCTCACTTCAGAAGCTTTAATTCAGTAGGGAGTTCAGTGGATTAAGTACCGGGGCTGGAGTCAGGAAGACCTGAGTTCAAGAAAGGAAGATGAAAAAGATGGCAGTGGGTGGGTGGAATATGTTCCATGGAGTCCAACCTAGCATAATATGGAAGGAAAATAAAGAGTTCTGAGCCTTCTATAAAGGAGGGATTTATTTCCCCTTAATTGTCCAATCAGAAGGGAGATGCAATTGAGAGAGTTGAGAAAGTGTTGCGTATACAAAGCTGAGTCAGTCTGGATAGTGATGAGATGTCAAGTGATCAGCTAATCCTAGGGGAGACATGATGTTCTATAGAGTCAAACCAAGCAGAGCTGCTGATGGAAAATGGAGCAAATACTTACTGGCTATAAGATCTTAGGCAAAGTTCCAATTGTTCAGTGAAGAAAGCCATATACACCCAGAGAGAGGGATGTGAAATGTGGACCACAACATATTCTCATACTCTCTATTGATGTTTGCTTGCATTGTATTTCCTTTTTCTGATTATTCTTTCTTGTAGATACGATTTTTCCTGCACAAAAATGATGTGTGGAAATATGTATACATATATTCGATTTGTCAAGTATTTTAACATAATTAACATGTAATGGATATCCTACCATCTAGGGGAGGGGTGGGGAGTAGGGGGGAAAGTTTGTAACAGAAAGCTTTGTAAGGGTCAATGTTGAAGAATTACCCATACATATGTTTTGCAAATAAAAAGTATTATTTAAAAAAAAGATCTTAGGCAAAACAGCCTCTCTGAGTCCTAGTTTCCTCTTTTATAAAAGGGGGATAGTGATAACTACCTACTTCATGGAGTTGCTCTAAGGATCAAATAAGATAATATTTACAAAGAAACTCCAAAACTTAAAGTATTATATAAATGTGAACTATTATTTTATTGATGATAGACTGATTCAATGACTTTGTCATGTAATTGGATGTCACCATTTGGATAACAGGGTATTTTTCATCCTGTGAAAGGAGTCTCCTGCATATATTAAAATTATATAATATTTCTCGATCAATGAAACCAATGAGATAACTCTGCTAAAAATGACTCTCTGATTATTAGTGCCTAGCAAGGCATAAAACAAGGAAGATATATTCTCATCAAAGGAATTTGCTACTATCAAAATGCAAAGGGAAGAATTGCCTACAGATACCTACATCTTCCAGATGCTCCATTCGTGAGTGACATTGTTCTGATTCTCTCAAAACCTAGAATATCCTCTTTAGAAAGATCAATGGCCACAGAAAAGATATTGACTAAAGAACACATATAGAAAAAAATACTCCTTTGTGTTCCAGAATAACTAAGCTACTCATTCATATATTTTTTTCAAATTTGCTAAGTAAAGTGCAAAAAAAGCTGAAGCTCCCATGACTATACTAATTATGTTATTGATTGTTTTGGTCATGTCTGATTCTTTGAGACCCCATTTGGGGTTTTCTTGGTAAAGCTACTACAGCGGTTTGCCTTTTCCTTCTCCAGCTCATTTTACAAAGGAGGAAACTGAGGCAGAGTTAAGTGACTTGTCCAGGGTCATACAGCTAATAAGTATCTGAGGCCAGAAAGCCTGGCACTCTATCCATTGTACCACCTAGCTTCCCCATATTCATTATAAGTTAAATTTATTATTATATAGTATTGTGGTTCTTTCTATGCATGATCCCTTCCCAGCCCTCTTACCCTTGCCATGTACAAACATAAAGAAACATATCTATTTGTAAAAAAGGGATAACAATCATTATACTAACTATCCCATAGAGTTATTATAAAGAAAGTGCTTTCTTAACCTTAAAAACATTAGCAGAAATGTGAATTGCTACCACTTTATAATACCTTGGAGTTTACAAAGCATTTTCTTCATAACAGCTCTATGTGGTAAGTAGTTAATGCAAGTATTATAGCCCTATTCAAAACTAGAAAGTGAATTTTAAAAGGGTTCCATAAAAACAAATTATCTTAAGCAGCTATAACTTTGGCAAAATCTAATAAGAGGAAATATCAGAAGATATAATGTGTTACACTTGAATTCAAATATTAAACTTTATGAGTATAAAATGGGAGGAACAGTATAACTAGATGTGTTCATGTGAAAACAATCTGAGGGTCTTAGTGAACTGCAAGCCCAATATAAGTCAATAGAATAATGTGATAAGCAAGAAAGTTAATGTAATCTTAAACTGTATTAAGAGAGGCATAATATCATTGGTGAAAAGACAATCCCACCATACCCTTGCCTGGTCTAACCACATCTACAGGGTTGTACTTTTAGTATCCCACATTTTGGGGGAGGGGGAAGCATTGATGTGGCCAGAGAAGGGACATCAAGAAGGGAAAGACCCACAGGTTCATTCCATATAAGGGATAATCTCAGGTGGGAATATTCTAATTGTCTTTAAATAATTGAAGGTCAGTCTTCATGTGGGAGAGCAATTTGATTTGGTTTGCTTGGTCCTACAGTGGAACAAAGGGTAGGATAAAGAAGTTTCAGAGAAGGAGATTCAGACTTGATATCAGGAGCAACTTTCTAACAATTAGAATAATCTCAATGGGTGTAGAGCTGTTTTAGGAGGTCAAAGATCCTTTTTCCTTAGAAGTCTTCAAACAAACGTTGGAAGACCAATTGTATTTGTTTCTGTTGAAGACACTACTATCTTTCCAGTCTCCCAGGTTTCCTAACATTTTCCTCATTTTGACATTTTCCTCAGATCCTTATTCTCCTATACCCCACGTATCCAATCAGTTGCTAAATCTGGCCATTTTTACCTTTACATATGAAGGTGGCACAGTGGATAGAGCTGGACTTGGAGTTAGGAAAACATGAGTTTTAATACTGTTTCTGACACCTATTTGGCATGTGTCCCTGGACAAGTGACAACCTGTCTCAGCCACAAATTCCTCATCTGTAAAATGGAGATTAATAATAGGACCTATCTCCTAGGGTTATTCTAAGGGTCAAATGTGATAACATTTAAAACTCAAAATTTGCTATATAAATGCTAGTTATTGTTTTTTATGATGATAAATTGAGCCATCTTTTTTCTTGACTGCTACTTACCTTTAATCATTGAAAGGATGTTGGCTTAGACAAACTGAAACCTGGGAATGACCTTAACTTAGAAAGGCCAAGGTCATCCTTTGCATTCCAGACCATTGCCAGATTTTTGTCTTGCTGCCAGACTTTGATGACTCTGAGGAGGCTCTGCCACCCTTCCAATTCATATGCAAATCAAGACATCAACTTCAAAACACCACCCTCATGATGTCATTGGTTCTCTTTGAAAATGAAGGACCAACAACAATGTAATTGTATCCAACCTCTTTTCTCCAGTTTTCCGGCTACCATCTTAGTTGAGGTTTGCATTATTTTTCATCTGAATTATTTTAGTCTCCTGATTGATCCATCAGCCTTAGAATCTCCCCATTGCAGTCCATCCTTCTTACCGCTGCCAAAATAACTTTTCCTGACCATGTGAATCCCCTACTCAATCAACATTAGTGACTTCTTGCCTCTAGAATAAAATACAATCTCTTCTATTCAGCTCTTAAATCCCTCCTTTCCAATATAGTCAATATAAAGAAGTGTTACAAAAGTATTTATGTAACCCAATCTTTCCAACACAACACATTCTCTATTTACTTCTGTGGCATCATGTCCCTTTAAGATACAGTTAAAGTACCATTTTCTGCATTTAATGTCTTCTGATTTCCCCTCCTCTCTATCTGTTGTTGACTGATTGACTGAAGGGAAATATTATTCATATATGGGTTGGACTCAATGGTTGTAAAGAACCATTCTTTGATTTTATCATAGTCATGTGATTATTAAGCATCCAAGTCAGAATTTCTGACATAGGTCTCCTTATTCTCAATTCCCGTTCATTATGTGGCAACTTGTCTCTTCTCTTTTATCCCTTTGCTCTTAGAGTATATTTGATTTTGCTTTCTTGTCTTATGAGTTCACCACATACCTAGAATAGCCAATCTGATAAATCTTGCAACTTGCCTTTAGAACACTTGACATCCGTTGTTGGTACTGCTTCCACCATGATACACAATATTGGCTGACTGCCAAACCACTTCATCCAATTGATAACTATCCCATAAGGCAGCTGAGCCCTGCCTCACCCTTAGGTTCTAGCCTGCCTCTGTGATTCTCATTAACTCTTTATTCATAGCCATACAGTGGAAGGACATTACAGAAATGGGTTACATAGATCATATTACATAAATTATATGCATTTATTGATTATTAATGTGTATGTTTAAATTACTATTTATATGAATTATACAAAATATTTAAATGATATAAGTTTATGTGAATATATGCAAATATGTGTTTGTATGTATGTATATATGTGTGTGTATGTGTGTGTGTGTGTGTATATATATATATATATATATATATATATATATATATATAATACTGCAAATTACAACCCTGAATCACCTTTCTAGAATATCTTAAAGGCTTTAGAGCAGGGAGGGACTTTGAAGATCATCTTTTCATTCTCCCCTATAGTATAGATGAGGAAGCTGAGGCTCAGGGTAGGTAGCTGTGTTCCCCAAGGTCACACAGGTAACAAGGATCAGAGATGGAAATTGAGCCATCTATTTATGGCAAAGATGGTGATTCTAGATGATCCTTCTACAACTATCTTAGCATCAAATGAAGCAATAAATCTAAAAATAGCAGAGCATCAGCAGTGATAAAATCCCCAGGTCCTTAAAAAAAAAGATAAAAAAGAGATACAAAGGACCTGATTGATATGGAGGGAGGAGTGTGCTATCTGCCTCTTTGCAGCCCCATTCAGAAATATGGAGGGAGCCAGGACATATAGAAAAGGATTTATGATAGCAGGTTTCTGTGCAATAAGAAGAATTTAAAGAAAGAATTCAGATTGAACTAGAAACTCACTAATCATAAAGAATGAATAGATAAAAGAACAAATAATAGACAAAACCAATCAATAGTTTTGCCAAAGAAAATTACAACACTGAGCCAACATTCCATAATTTCTGAGATTCAGAAAAAGCAGAACTTAAGGGAAACTTTAAATCTCTAGATATTTTCAGCCACAAAAGGGAAGAAAAGGAGTCTAATTTAAACCTAGGAAATGAACAAAATAAAAACTACAGATGAACACAAAATAGAAATTCCAAAAGTTGAAATTGATAAAATTGAAAGTAAATAAAACAGGCTTTTTTTTTGTGGGGAGGAGTACAATACAGGCAAGCATTAGGTATTTTGATGGGAAGAAAAAAAATAGAAACTCAAATTATCAAAATTAAAAAGAGCAGTTCACAATAAATTAAAAGGTTAGAAATGAAATTCTTAGAAACTATTATAGCAAATGTTGCCAACATGATTGAAAATTTAAATGAAATTGATGAATATTTACAAAAATATGAAATACCTGTGTCAACAGAATAAGAAACAGAGAGTTTAAACAATCCAGTTTCTGGGAGGGAAAAATGAACTAACTTGGAAGGTGGCAGAAGGAAGAAAATTTGGATTTAGATGGACTTCAAGTCACATCTCTTAAATATTGAAAAACTTTATACAAATTTGCATAAATAAACATCAACAATGAATATCAATGTAATGATATGAAATTATTAGCATATTATTAGCAAAATGATTAGTAAAGGGCAATATATAGTCAAAAAGATTATTCCTTATGACTAGATTGCATCATACTAGAGATGCAATGTTAGGAAAATTAGGCCATTTTAATAACAAAAACAATTTTAAAATATATGATTTTGTATATATGCATGTATATGTGCAAAAAAGAAAGCTTTGGACAAAATACAACACTCATTTAGATTTTTTAAAACTATTTAACACTTCCTTAATGTGATGATCTCCAATGATGAGATTATTTGTAATTGAGAAATAAGATGGTCTGAGAAGAGCTGGGGGGGGGAAGAAGGGAGAAATTATTTACTGTCATTGACTTATTTAATATTTGTCTAGAAATGCTAACTCCACCAATAAGATCAAAAATATTTAATTAAGGTGATAAAAAGTAGCAAAGGTCAAATATCTTTCTTTTCTCTATGTACAGATAATATAATAATTTGTTTAAAATTCAATGAGAAAATTAATTGAAAAAGTAATTTTGGCAGATTATCATCCTATAAAATAACTCAACAAAATAATTGTTTTCTATGTATTATTACAAAATCCCATAGTAAAAGATAGTAAAAGAAATTTACAGAAGTAACTTTTGGCACACCCTGGGAAACATTTTCCTAAAACCATTTAATACCTCTTTAACTATTCTCTCTAAGGATTCTCCTTTCAGCCAGATTAAGGGTAAACTCAAGAGATACTCTTGTAAATTGAATTAATTCCTTCTCTTACTTTCATCATTGCCCTAGTGATTTCATAAAGGAATCCTTCCTGAGCTATTAGACACCTCCCTTTAGAAATGAATTAGGATTTTTATTAAAAATGATCTGAACAAACTTCAGTGCAAGGCATTGTTTTTGGAATTATTAGGTTAAAGTAATACTGAGGTTTTCTCACTAGAATTATACCAAGGACTTCATGTTAAGGTCTTATCCTAATATTATTTTTGTTATAATACAGGAAAAAGAGAACAAAATTGGTAAGGGAAGTGGAGAAAAACTCAGCATGTTTCCACTCAATCAATAATTTGATATGCCATCTCTTTCCATCAAGCAGTCCTGCATAGGCCATGAACAACATTGCAGTAACCTTAGCTGAATACACGGTCCTTCAGTGGATTTGTAATTTTATCCATGTGGATACTCCCTCAAATGAGGCAGCTATAAGCAACTAGATGGAGAATGAATAGATCACTGGGCATGAAATCAGGATGAGTTCAAATCTGATCTCAGACACTAGTTGTGTGACCTTGGGCAAATCACTTATTCTGCTTTCCTCAGTTTCCTCAACTATAAAATGGGGATAATAATAGCACCTCTAATTCACAGAATTGTAAGGAACAAATGAGATGTTTGTAAAACATTAAAATAATGTCTGTAGTATAGAAGGCAGCTAATAAATGCTGCTTCCTCCTCTCCCTCCTTCAAATATCAGCCTATCCATTTCTTTTCACCCTGTGAGACTCTGCTCAGAGTATCTTGGAACTGGAAACTTTCTTATTCATTAAATATTCTAAATCTGGGGTCCGCAGACTCTCAAAAAATTGTGAATAGATTTCAGGATGAAAACATTTACTTTCACTCTTCTCTAACTGAAATTTGAAATTTTTAATTTGCAAACATGATTTAAAAGGGGGACCATAAGTTTCACTAACTTGTGAAGCAAAGGGAGTCCATAATACTCAAAACATTCAGAATCCCAGTTCTAGACCTTGATATTGCAAGGATACCAATGGGTCATGTGAGCTATTATCAGTTATCTCCCATTTCTCACTGTCAGGTTAGCTCATCTTTTTTTCCAGTCATACACATTTCTCTGATGAGGTTCTTTACCACATTTTTCCTGGGTTATCCTTTATGTGTCACATTACAGTCTGCTGATAATCACCACAAACATCTCCTAAGCCTTTGGTCATGCTCATATATTACTTCAGAAACCACGACATTCCATAACATGCAGCCATATATTTTTAAATGGACCATTGTTTCAGGGAGTAGTAGCTTGGGATGCTTAAAAGATTTGAACAATTTCCCAAAAGCAATTCAGACTACTCTCTTCTTGTTCAGCTCTGAGCCCACCTGATCATATATTCAATGTCTGTTCAAGGTGTGAATACTGAAGAACTAGCTTTGAATTGCATATCATCTTGATGAAATAGTACTCTTCATCTACTTGGTTTCTCCTATGTGGATTTTCAGTCATATCTGACTCTTCATGATCCCATTTGGGGTTTTCTTGGCAAAGATATTGGAATGGTTTGCCATTTCCTTCTCCGGATCATTTTACAAATGAGGAAACTGAGGTAAACAGGGTGAAGTGACCTGCCCAGTTATATGGTCATTAAATGAACCTGAGGTTCAGATTTGAACTCAGGAAAATGAGTCTTGCTAATTCATTACTGACCACATATAGTTAAGTCAAATTTTTAAGTGAATATGGAGCTTGTTTAGGAGAATTTTCAGTGTTTCAGGGCTGAAAGGATTCACTATTCACAAATAGGAGAAAGATGAAATCTTATCTATAGGGAATCCCTCTTCCATTTTTATTTCATGCTGAGCATCCTCCATGATGAGCAGGTACATGGGGTAGTGCACAGAGGGCTGAAACTGGGGTCAGGGGAGACCTGGGGATAAATTTGACCTCATATAATTACTAAAAATTATCTCTGTGTGACAGTGGATAAGTCATTTAACTTTGACTCCATTTCCTCATATGTAAAATGAGTTGAATGAGGAAACTGCCAAGGAAACTTCAAATGGATTGTGAAGAGTCTGAAAGAACTGAACAGCAATCCTCCATTATGGGACTTTTGTCAAGCTAATCAATTTAGACTGATAGTAACAGATAGATTATCTTTGAATAAAATTATATTTTTTATTGCATTATATCTCATAAAATTAACAACCAGCTAGAATGGGGATTGGAGAGAAGATATTCAGGACACTTTCAAGGACATTTTAAAGTTTAATTTACATGCTCTCCATGACTTTCTTAAATCTAAACAGATAATCAGTGAAACAATAAATCAAGCCCTGATTTGTAACTTTTGCTGATTTCTGGGAAAGATACACTGAAAATTTAAAAAATTAGTATGAGCTGGTATGAGTTGATTCCAGCTCTAATGATCTATGAACTACTATGCCAAATTCATAATTATTTCATGACACCTTGGGGGTTCTAGTTTTTATCTTTCAAATCAGGAAAAAATTGACTGAAAATTTGAGCTGTTCTACCAACTAACTGATAAATATTACAATTATCCCTCAGTTCTATGCCAAACTTTGTAAGCCTTACAAAAGGGAAGCCATAGTCTTTGTTCAAGGAATCTAAAGTCTCCACACAAAACAATTAGGGGCAATAAAAGACAGTGACTAAGAAAATGTGTTGTTATGAAATCTGTATGTACTCCAAAGTAGGAATTCAAAATAAAAAGCATGATGTTTATTCTTTTTACTCTTCTACCTCCACTTCATCTGAATGACAGTGCTAATTACTAACTTGTTCTAGTGGGACTTGAAGATGTTGGGTAACTTAGTCTCTAAATGGCCTGGGGATATGGTTCAGGGAAAGGGGAGGGAGGGAGATGGGTTTTAACTTGTTTCTTCTATGGTGATTCCCAGGAGACAACTCATTAGAACACAATCTCCCAGCTGGAGTTGGTTTAGAAGACAATTTTATAGTAATCTGGATAGTTCAGAATGCCTGTCAAAGATAAAAGAAAATTGTAATAATCTGGGATTACCCAACAAAAAAATCAATTTAGATCAGAGCTACTTTTGGACACACATTTCTAATGTTAGAAATTTTGAAAAACCTTAATTACAAATATATCAGCATAGAAACCCCTAACCTGAGAACTCTGCTTTGGGGACAGAAGGAACTGCTGGCAACTTCTGAGTTTGTAGTCATCAAGCAAAATTTTTGTTTTCTTTTGCATATAAAGAAAAATATTCTGGAATCCTTTCTATAATATCGAGTGTCAGGTGACATGCCATCCACATTCTTAAAAAAACCCTTTTTTCACTTTGTGTCTTTAGTTATTTTTATTTTTTCAATTATTAAACATTACTAATTTTTTTTCTTTTCCATTCTGTCTTTCCCTACCCATTAAAAAAGAAATAGACACCCCTGTGTTACATTCGCATAGTAAAGACATAGTAAATCAATACATAAGCAAATTTTCCATTGTTGTATCCAGAAATAAATATTTCATTTTGCATAACAATCCATCATCTCTTTGTATCTTTTTCATTAGTCCACTGGAATCATAGTTGATAACTTGGTTGATCTGAGTTCTTAAATCTTTCAAAATTGTTTTTAGAATATTGATGAATCAGTTCATACATACTTTTTATGTCACTTTGAAACTATCTTTTCCCGTCATTTCTAAGAACACAGCAGCATTCCATTATATTCATAATTTTCCAAATATTCCAAATATTCACATTTTTCAAAGTCTTTCACTGGGTTCCCCTCTACACCCAGCAGCTCTATAAATGAGACTTAACATGGAAGAATCATTGGCAAAGAATTTAAGCTCATTGCCCTGTGAAGCAAGGAAATGACTTTTTTTTGAGAATGATTTCTATGCTACCCTTTTAAGATATTCTCAAATCTGGTTATTTTATCTTCACAACTTCCCAAATCACTTATCTTCATTCACAGAGGGGCATCTATTTCTTTTTTTTGTTCACCTGAAGCATAAAAGATTCTGCTCCAGCCCTTTACCTTCACTCTGTATGTATCTCTATGTTTTAGATGATTCTTGTAAACAACATATTGTAGGACTCTGGCTTTTAATCCAGTCTGCTATCCGCTTCCGTTTTATGGGAGAGTTCATCCCATTCACATTCACAGTTAAAATAACTATATCTGTATTTCCTGCCATCTTATTTACCCAGAGTTATGATTTTCTCTTCCCTTTCCCCTTTCTCCCTATCCCCCTCCCCAGTATTTTATTTTTGATGACTACCTCCCTCTAACAGTCCTCCCCCCTTTAGAATCCCTCCTTCTTTTTTACACTTTCCCCCTAATCCTTCTATTAGCCTATCTCTTTCTTTTCCCCCTTTCCCTCCTACTTTCCTATAAGAAGGGTCAAGTTTTTCTTTGAAGCCAAATGTGTCTGATATACTCTCTTAGAGCCCAATCTAATGAGAGTAAGATTTACACGATACTCATCGCCCTCCCTTCTTTCCCTCAATTATATTAGATTTTTTATGTCTCTTGATGAGATTTTGCTTTATTTTACCTCCTTTTTTTTTACTTTATTTTGCCTCCTTTCCCCTTTTTTTGCAGTATGATATCCCTTCCACCTCTAATTTCCTTTCCATTATTATCAAAGTAAAATCAAATTATATCCCCATTCTTTAAGGATACCCATAGTAGAAATATAGTTCTCAAGGGTTCTTTCCTTTTTACCTTTTTATGCTTCTCTTGAGTTCTGTATTTGGAGGTCAAATTTTTTGTTCAGATCTGGTCTTTTCATTAGAAATAGGTGAAATTCTCCTGTATCATTGAATGACCATCTTCTTTCCTGGAAGATAATGTTCATTCTAGCTGGATAACTTATTCTTGGCTGTAATCCAAGTTCTTTTGCCTTTCAGAATATCTGATTCTAGGCCCTTCGATCCTTTAATGTGGAAACTGACAGATCTTGTGTAATTCTAATGAATGCGCTAGATCCGCATTAGGACCACGCTTTCAGCTGCTCTCAATCCACCCTTTACCAAAGGCAGATCTGCCAAAGCACCTGCCTGCAAGCAGAGCAAAGTGGTCCAAGTGTCTTCCAGGGACTTCCTGGCTGCCTAGAATCTGCCAACCTCTGTCCCAGTCCCACTTCGCCGGGCTGCGCTGGCGTCTGAGCGCGCGGCAAGCTGCTGATCCCCTGCCCATCTGAAACTGACCTGCTCTGGAGTTCTTTCAAAATAGATTTTTGATAGAAGTGCATTGTACTCTAAGTGTTTGATGGAGCCCTCACTCCAGAACCAGTTCAGAGGCTTAATTTGTTCTGGGTCTGGGGGAAGATCTGAGGAGCTCACAGAGAATGATGTCTGCAGTTCGCCATCTTGGTTCCGCCCCCAAGAGGCATCTATTTCCATTGGAAAAGGCACTGAATTAGATTTCCGTCCTGATTCCATAGCTAGAAAGCTATCTCAAGTTATTTTGTTGACATTCTACTTCTTGGGTCTCTATTTATTTATTTTGAGTAGGGATTCTCCATCTGGAGTTCATGGACCATACATTTCAGGGGACCATGAACTTGGATAGAAAAAAAAAGACATCTGTATTTTTATAATTATCTAACTGATATTTGACATTCCATTATTTAAATAACATCATTCTGAGAAGGCATTCTTAGGGTGGCTCCAAAGGAGTTTATGACACACAAAAAAATGTTTAAGAAAAAGACAAAACTCTGGGCTCAGTGATCTTAACGGATGATCCAGCTCTAACATTCTAAGAGTCTATCCCTTTTCCATTGCCTTCTCCCAGATCTTGGCACAATGCAAAGGCACTGGATTTGAAGTCAAAAGACCTAAATTTGAATCCCAACTCTGCTACATCCTGTCTGTGTGATGTTTGGAAGTTGCATTCCCACTCTAAGCCTCAGATGTGAAATGAAGTATATATACTAGATGCCTTCTAAGATTCCTTACAGCTCTAGAGCTTTGATTCTGTGAAAGAATATACTTCCAGTCTTCGGTATCACTCTGTCTTCCATAAACCTTGATATTATTGCCTAAATGACTTTCTCCATTCCTTGTTTGACCCTTCTCTTCAGATCTTTCAAAGATGATGGAATAGAACTGAAGCTCCTTACCTCCTGCTTCCAAGCCCTCCTCCAGGTTAAGGCAAACACTTCCCATCTCTTCTGATTCTTTTCTCCTCTTTATACACTATACCTCGAGTGATCCTGCTCATCACCACTGCATAAAGGTACTAGAAAGTATAATTCACTTTTCTTTGCCTCCTGCTCTTTAAATAGCTCCCCATATCCCTTTTTCTCCAGGGAACTTTCCTAGAACATATAAACAGGAGTCACGGATAATTGTAATGAGAATCTGGAGTTCCTTTAGGGAATTAATTCTAACAGCCTTTTTTGGTGGTACTTTAAGCAATTATCATTTATATTTGCTTAATGTTAACTCATTGGTCCAACCATCCTTGAAAGAATCCTCTGCCTGGATCAGAATCATTAGCCTTGGTGACAGTAGCTCCCAAGAAGCAAGGAGTAAACTTGAATAAGTTTAGCAGAGCCTGACTGGCAAACAAATATTAAAGGTTTTGCATGAAGGAGAGATTTTCACAACTTCTAAAGTTCAGAGTTGATCTGGGGACTGCCTTGGAAGGGTGTTCCCAGACAGAACATTAAGGCTGGGACTTGAGATCTGAGCAACATGTGGTATACAGAAGGCTGTTTTTCAGCTGGGTTTTTTCTTCAGTTGTTTTTAGTCATGTCTTAGGGTCCCCATTTAAGGTTTTCTTTTTGACAAAGATACTGGAATGGTTTGCTCTTACCTTCTCCAGCTCATTTTACAGATAAAGAAATGAAGCAACAAGGTTAAATGACCTGTCCAGGGTCACACAGATACTGTCTGAGACCAGAGTGGAACACGAAGATGCATCTTTCTTACTCCAGGGCTGGTACTCTGTGCACTATGGTGCCATCTAGCTGCTCCTAGCTGCCAAGTAATTGCCAAGGGAAAATAAGGGTAGTAGTTCCTTTTAAAGATTACTGAATGGGTATCATTGCTTGGCTCAGTGGACAATTCTCCAGGAAGGAAGGGGAATGAACATGTGTTAAGTATCTAATATGTGCCAAGCACTTTACAAATACTATCATTCCATTTGAGAAAATCCTTAGAAAAAAACTTTACCTGATCTCAATGATTGGCCAAAAAGCAAGTACTTTTTCCTTCCCCTGGAATAATAAAGCTCATTGAACTAGGACCATCCACTCTTCTTCTTTCTGAAGACACATAAGAGATGTTTTATTTCTGGGAGCCCAGCTGTCCTGGAAAGGGACAAGGAATACCATGTTCTCTTCCTTGGCCTATAACCCCAGGCCTGACAGCTGGGAGGGCACAAATGCAGTAAGAATTTCCTCATCAGCAATATAGCTTGTTGCTTGCATGGGTTTCCTGGCTAATTGCCTTCATCCATCTGCTAAGTAAGAATCTTCTCCCTTCTTGGCCCTAGTATCCCATAGTTTCCACATGGATGTGGGTATTGAAACTTTAAAAATTTAAAAGGGTAAAGGAGATGGAGTTAAGAATAATATAACATCGAGTTAATAAGCCAGTCTTTGAATTGACAAATATAAATTTTGATTAATGTAGTTCTCTTTGTTTGACATTAAGTTGGGCCCTCAACAGTCTATTCTAGATAGACAAGTGCTATAACTAGAGTGGGGCAACTGGGGCTTTACCTAGGGATGCTAAAACTTAGAAAGGGCTAATAGCACTTGGGTGACAATGTAATATAGTAGATTTAAATAATATTCTATTGAGTCAAGAAAACTTGGTTTCAAATCCTGTCTGTGACTGTCTCTGTGACTATAGAGAAGAGACAAATCTCTAAAGTAAATTGTAAGAAAGGAATAATCTTCAGCAATTGAGGAAATTCTCTTTAAGAGCTCACTCTTTTTTTCTTATATCCATTGGTGGAGGGGGTAACCTCAATGAGAGTTCCTCAGCCCAGAAATATGAAACCCATAGTCGGCAAGCACTGGAGCAAAAGAATGAGATTAAAATGTAAATGTGCCATGTTTAACAAAATAAACAAAAATATAACATGGATAACATTAAAATTTAAAACTAAGGCAATATGTGGCCAACAGGGATCCTTATGTATAGTTTAGTGGCCTAATTTTTAATTTGAGTTTTATACCATTGCTCTAGATGATTAAAATAATGGTGCCTAGACTCTTGCACCAGTACTGAAACAGTAAGTTATTTATTAAGTGCCTACTATGTGCAGCCTCCTTGCAAAAGTCTCCAGCTCCCCTTCTCCTCTGAATCTGTCTTTAAAAACTGATTTGAGCTCTATATCACTATTGATGAGAGAAATACAAATTAAGACAACTCTGAGGTACCACTACACACCTCTTAGATTGGCTAAAATGACAGGAAAAGATAATGACGAATGTTGAAGGGAATGAGGGAAAACTGGGACTCTAATACTTGGTTGGTAGAATTGTGAACTGATCCAACCATTCTGAAGAGAAATTTGGAACTATGCCCAAAGGCCTATCAAACTGTGCATACTCTTTAATCCAGCAGTATTTCTACTGAGTCTGTATCCCAAAGAGACCATAAATGAGAGAAAGGGAACCCACATGTGCAAAAATGTTTGTGGCAGCCCTTTTTGTAGTGGCAAAAAACTGGAAACTAAATGGATGCCCATCAATTGGAGAATGGCTGAATAAATTATGGTATATGAATGTAATGGAATATTATTGTTCTATAAGAAATGAACAGGAGGATGAGTTCAGAGAAGCCTGGAGAGACTTACATGAAGTGATGCTGAGTGAAACGAGCAGAACCAGGAGATCATCATACACAGCAACAACAGTATTACATGATGATCAATTCTGATGGACTTGGCTTTTTTCAACAATGAGATGATTCAAAATAGTTCCAATTGTTCAGTGATGAAAAGAGAGCCATCTAGACCCAGAGAGAGGACTGTGAGAACTGAGTGTGGATCATAACATAGCATTTTCACTCTTTTTGTTGTTTGCTTGCATTTTGTTTTCTTCCTCATTTTTGTCCCTTTTTGATCTGATTTTTCTTGTGCAACATGATAATTATATAAATATGTATACATATATTGGAAAAGAACTTTTTTTTTTAACATGTTTAACAAATCTTGGATTACTTGCCATCTGGGGGAAATAGGGTGAAGGGAGGCAAAATTTGGAACACAAGGTTTTGCAAGGGTCAATGTTGAAAAATTATCCATGCATATGTTTTGAAAATAAAAAGACGTAATAAAAAATAAAAAATGATTTGAGGGCACTTCTGGTTTTTACTAATATGTTTTTATTGATGTTTTATTTCTTATGTCACTTACATTTCCAACTATACTCCTCTTCCTTCCTCCATGAGTAACATCTCTTACAACAGAAAAATTTTTAAAAAGAAAAAAAAATTTCATCAAAACTAACCAAAATCTGATAGTATATGCAGTTTTCCATACCCATTTCCCCCATTCCTGAAAAGAAATAGGAAGGTTTCTCCTTTTATCTCTCCTTTGGATCCAGGCTTCCTCATTCCAATTTCACATCATTCAGGTGTAATTATCTTATTGTTGTTTTCTACTTACAAAGTTTTCATTACTGTATATTCTGTTTTCTTGGTTCTGCTTACATTTCGCCTCAGTTGCTATGTCTTCCCATGCTTCTCTGTATCCATCGTATCTGCTTCTTATAGTGAAGAAATTAACATTCTATTATATGAATGCACTATAGTTAGTTACTCTCTAAAGTGATCCATTGGATTATTTCTAATTCTTTGCTCCCCCAAAATATGCCAATCTTAACATTCTGTGACTATGGAAAACTTTTCTTTTTATGAATCACTCTCCCCCTTGGTAAATAAGGCTAGCAGTGGAACCTCTGGGCCAAAAGATATGACTATTTAAGTTACTTTCTTAGCATTCATTTCACATTGTTTTTCAGAAGGGGTAGCCCACGTTACAGGCCTACCAATAATGTGTTAGTCAATCTATTTTTTTTTTCTGGAATAACAATGACTCTTTCTATCTTTTTTCATCTTTGCTGATTTTCTAGGGGTTGTTTTTAATTTGCATTTATTATTATTATTATTAATTAACTTGCCCAAGGTATTTGTGAAATTTGTTCTGGGCACCAAAAAATTCTATTTTTTGGATAGATTCTGTCCTTCCCTAAAGTAGCTTGTACTCTAGAGCCAATGCTAATTAAGCAAAACTTATCTTTAAGGAAAACTGCCAAAACTAATCCTCCTCTCCAATTCTCATTACTTCCTACATTGTTGTTCTTCAGTTATTTTTAGTCATGTCCGACTCTCCATGATCCCATTTAGGATTTTCTTGGTAGAGATACCGAATCAGTTTGTCATTTTCTTCTACAGCTCTTTTTACAGATGATGAAGAAACAGAGGGTTAAATGACTATGGAAGATGAGTCTTGCACCTCCAGGCCAGCAGTGAAATCACAATGAGACCACCATGCACTATGACTCCATTCGGCTGCAGTAATTCATGCACAGACTCTTGCAACACATAGTCTTGCTTCCCATCTCTTCCCCATTTCCTTCACATTGCTCCCTCAGTTATTTTCCTAATACAGCTACTTTAGTAGACACCTTCCTTTAGACATATAGGAGGTATTGATAACTTGTTGAAAAGAGAGTAAGTTTCAAATTTCTTCTTCTGATATTCAAAACCCCTACAATTTGATCTCAAACCAATACTCTTGACTTGTCCCTCTACATAAACTTTCTGTTCTCCCCCAAAAGACACTTCCTAAAATCACTCCTGAATTTTTGTCAGTTACTTTCCTCTGGGAATATCCTATTAAATCTCTGCAGTTGGGTCAAGTATAATTCTTCAGATTTATGAGAATGTAATCACTGTCTTGAGAAATCAGCAAAATGAAAGCTCAGTATCACAATGGCGTAAATGTAATGAGGGAAACACATTTAGACCTCTTAGGTCAGTTCCCTGTGGCTACCTGACATTGGCCAAGTGCTTTTCATCTCTGAGACTCAGTTTTCCCTACTATTGGAAGGGGAAAGGAGTCAACTAGATAATCTCACTTCTAGCCCTAAAATCCTATGGTTGCTTTTAAATTTTACTTATCTTTTGTAGTTTAGCTCAAATACCATTTCTGGGAAGCCTTTCTTGACTAGCAGAAAGAGAAGTAGGCTTGGAGTCAGGGATACCTAGTTCAAATCCAGTCTCAGACACTAGCTGTGTGATCCTAGGCATGTCACTACACTTCTATTTGTCTCAATTTCCTCAACTGCAAAATGGGGATAACAACACACCTACCTCCCAGGGATGGTAAGGATTAAATGAAATAATTATAAAGTGTTTAGCACAATGCCACATATTTAGTATGTGCTATATAAACGTTTATCCCCCTCCTTTTTCCCATACCAGATGAAACTGATACCTTCTTCTTTGAACTCCTATATATAATAATTATTGCCTTTACTACTCATTGGCACTTTTTACACCTGATCTGCATGTTGTTGTTTTTCTGTCTCCTATTGTTTTCTTTTCACATATGCATATCTAATACACACACACACAAACTTCTATATTAATTTAATGTTTTATTGTATTCCCCTGCCTATCTAATACACTGTACTTTGTACATCATAGACATCTGATCAATATTTGATTTATTGACTACACAAAAGAAACCAAAAAATAACAGTGCAGTGTATTAAAAGAGCTTTGGACTTGAGAATCAGAAGATTTGAATTTGAATCTCTGCTCTGCCACTCACTGGATATGAAATCTTAAACAAATCACAATCTTTTGCAGACTTAGTTTTTCCACCTGTAAAATAAAGCAATTGAATTAAATGATCCTTTCAAGTTCTCCCAAGCATACTCCCTGTTTCCTCATCAGTGTAATGAGGAATTTGTTGACCTCTAAAATTTCTTTCATCGCTACAATGATATCATTCTCCAAAGAAATAACACATGGGAGGGGTGCAGCTAGTTGGTAGAGTAGATAGAGCACCAGGCCTGAAGTTAGGAGGACATGAGTTCAAATCTGGCCTCAGACACTTAACACTTCCTAGCTGTGTGATCCTGGAGAAGGACATTTCCTTCAATATCCTCCAGTATTTCTGACAATAAAACCTCAAATGGGGTCACAAGGAGCTGGACATGACTGAACAACAATGACACTCATAACACGAATTCTACTTTTTAATCATCCATCAACAAACTAAGACGATGCCTATTTTAATGCTGATATGTAGCATTACTAGATCACTGATTAGAGCTGAGAGGAGCTCTAGAGGTGGCCATATAGTCTAATCCCTTCATTTGAGAGATGAAGTTATATTATATATCTAAAGTTACAGAGTTAGAGCTAACAGAGGTTGCATTCATTCTCAGGTCCTTTGATTTAAACCCAATGTGCTTTCCTTCAGGTCCTGTTACTTGTCCTTATTAAAGTTCAATCAAGAAATCAATCAATAAACATTCTATTAAATGCTTACCTATGGTGTGTCAGAAATACAAAAAAGAGACAAAAGACAGCCCCTGCCCTCAAAAAGTTTATAATCTAATGGAGGGGACAACATGCAAATAAATATATACATAACACAAATTTCTAAATAGGATAGGCAACCATTAACAGAGGGAAGGCTCTAGAATTAGAAGGGATTAGAAGAAGCCACATAGAAGAATATTATTTAAAAAAACAACTCAGTAATCAGTCTTTGGAATACAAAAGTAAATACAAGCACATTTTTTTCCCTTCCACCTTAGTAAATTTAACAAATAGACTTTGTGATCATGAAAACCATAGCTATTAGATAAACAGATTATTACAGGGACGTGTCAACAGGGGCATAATTCACTAACTTGGGGATGGAGATTGGCCAGATGTGACACCATGCTTCTCATGTAAACTTGAGATGGTGCTAGTGTGGGTTTATCTGACTTTCATGCTTTCAGCCCTGTTAGTTTAAATTGCTGGCAGTTTCCAAGCTTTTCACTGGACACCCTTTCTTAGTCTTCACCTTTACAGCATACCTCTCTAGGCTCAAGTGACAAGGTAACTCAAGTCCCTGAAGGCAAAATCTGCTTTGCTTTCCACCCTGTTCAGGAGGGATCCCAGAAAGTCTTGTTAGGAAAGGTTTGCCCAAAACCCTGAGGACTTAGAAGAAGGGTGAGGAGATTTATTTTTAAACAATCCTTGTCCAATAAGACACAAGCATTCCAGTTTTGCACATGTCTTTGTCTAGAGCTCTTGGAAGGGATAGAAGGAGAAGGAGGTCCTTGTGCTCTGAGGGATGTGACAAGCCTGAGGCCAGATGTCAATTTTAATATTTTTGGCTGTGTCTCTGAGATTCACTTCCAATTTCAATAGCTTCCAGTCACAGTCACACAGGAGCCAACCTTCAAGGAGCCAAGGAGCTCAAGCCCTGCAGTCCAAGTTCTCTGCCTGAGTAAAAAAAGCCTAATTTCTAAATATCTCTTTTGACACCCTCTGTTCAGAGCTTCTAAAGTTCCAGGTGAAAGGGGGTGATCTGGAGAAGCCTTCTAAACAAAGAAGAAATGGAAATAGCAGCAGCAGTAGTCAAGCCTCCAACTGGCCCTTGGAAATTTGACTTTCTGTCCTGAGCTTCCTTGGCACTGCAAACAGTTTAACCCAGCTCACAAAAAAACTTACACAAAAGGTTGAAAGATGATGATAATGATGTAGACACTTTTAAAATCTTGCACACCCTAATGCTCTCTTTTCAGTCTTCTTACACCTCATTCTCCTCCATTTCAAATTGTCATTCAATATGTCCCTCGAATAAGACACTCCAATTCCTGGCTAAGGATATGTCCCCCATCCCTGGAATTCTCTCCCTCCCCACTTTTGCCTCCTGATTCTGTCTTCTTTCAAGTTCCCCAGCTAAAATCTCACCTTCTGCAAAAATCCTTTCTAAGTTTGTCTCAGTGGTAGTGCTTTCCCTCTGCAATTAGATTCAATGTATCCTATGTAGTCATTTGCATGTTGTCCCTTTAGAGTAAACTCCTTCAGGGTAGGGACTGTTTTTGCCATTTTTTTTGGGGGGGGTAATCATTCATACTTAGCACAGTGCCTGGACACATTTTAAGAACTCAATGAATGCTTACTGCCTAACAACTGGAATTTCTATAGTAATTCAGGGCTTACAAAATTCCCAATTATTTTTGTTTCCAAATTCCATTATTTATTTCCCTTTTGATTCAAAATACAGGCAGCTTTTTAAATCTCTAGTGGCTAATGAGAAGTCACTGTCCTGCTTTTAGGGTAGGCCTAATCATAAGCATGTGACACCTGAAGGTGGATGTTGTCATTATTTTTTTGGCATTTTATTTTATTTTTATTTGCAAAACATATGCATGGGTAATTTTTCAACATTGACTCTTGCAAAGCTTTCTGTTACAAATTTTTCCCTCCTTCCCCCCACCCCCTCTCCTAGATGGCAGGAAGTCTAATACATGTTAATTATGTTAAAATACTTGACAAATCGAATATGCGTATACATATTTATAGTTATCTTGCTGTATAAGAAAAAAAATCTGAGAAGGAAAAGATAATGCAAGCAAACATCAATAGACAGCATGAAAATGCTATGTTGTGGTCCACTCTCAGATGCCACAGGCCTCTCTTTGGGTATAGATGGCTTCCTTTGTCACTGAACAACTGGAACTGGTTTGAATCACCTCATTGTTGAAGAGAGCCATGTCCATCAGAACTGATCATCGTATAGTCTTGTTGTTGCCGTATATAATGATGTCCTGGTTCTGCTGATTTCACTCAGCATCAGTTCATGCAAGTCTCTCCAGGCCTCTCTGAAATCATCCTGCTGGTCGTTTCTTATAGAACAATAATATTCCATAACATTCATACACCATGATTTATTCAGCCATTCTCCAATTGATGGGCATCCCTTCAGTTTCCAGTTTCTAGCCACTACAAAAAGGGCTGCCACAAACATTCTTGCACATGTGGGTCCCTTTCCCTCCTTTAAGATCTCTTTGGGATATAGGCCCAGTAGAAACACTGCTGGGTCAAAGGGTATGCACAGTTTGATAGGCCTTTGGGCATAGTTCCAAATTACTCTTCAGGATGGTTGGATCAGTTCACAATTCTACTGACCAAGTATTAGAGTCCCAGTTTTCCCACATTCCCTCCAACATTCATCATTATCTTTTCCTGTCATCTTAGCCAATCTAAGAGTATGTAGTGGTACCTCAGAGTTGTCTTAATTTGCATTTCTCTGATCAACAGTGACTTCTCATATGACTAGAAAGTTTTAATTTCATCCTCTGAAAATTGTTCATATCCTTTGACCATTTATCAACTGGAGAGTGGCTTGCATTCTATTCATATAAACCAAGTCTTAGTTTTATTTATTCGTTTTCTTATTTTCAATTTTATTAATCTTCCCTTTTATTTTCAGAATTTCCAATTTTATATTTAATTGAGGGGTTTTAATTTATACTTCTTCTAGCTTTGTAAATTGTAAGCCCAATTCATTGATCTTCTCTTTCTCTATTTTATGCAAGTAAGCATCTAGAGATATAAAATTACCCGTTATAACCGCTTTGGCTGCATCCCACAAATTTTAGCATGTTTTCTCATTATTGTCATTCTCCTGGATGAAATTATTAATTGTCTATGATTTGCTGTTTCACTCATTCATTCTTTTTTATTTTATTTTTATTAAAACTTTTTATTTACAAAACATATGTATGGGTAATTCTTCAACATTAACCCTTACAAAGCTTTCTGTTACAAATTTCCCCCCCTTACTCCCCACCCCTCCCCTAGATGGTAGGATATCCATTACATGTTAATTATGTTAAATACTTGACAAATCGAATATATGTATACATATTTCCACACATCATTTTTGTGCAAGAAAAAATCCTATCTACAAGAAAAAAAAAAGAAAATCAGAGAAAGGAAACACAATGCAAGCAAACATCAATAGAGAGCATGAAAATGTTATGTTGTGGTCCACATTTCACATCCCTCTCTCTGGGACTATATGGTTTTCTTCACTGAACAATTGGAACTGGTTTGAGACAATTCTTTGTTGCAGAGAGCTATGTCCATCAGAACTGATCATCATGTAATATTGTTGTTGCCATGTATAATGATCTCCTGGTTCTGCTCGTTTCACTCAGCATCAGTTCATGCAAGTCTCTCCAGGCCTCTCAGAAATCGTCCTGCTGGGTGTTTCTTACAGAGCAATAATATTCCATAACATTCATATACCATAATTTATTCAGCCACTCTCCAATTGATGGGCATCCATTCAGTTTCCAGTTGCTAGCCACTACAAAAAGGGCTGCCACAAACATTCTTGCACATGTGTCACCCATTCATTCTTTAGGATTAGATTATTTAATTTCCAATTAACTTTTGGTCTATTTTCTCCTGGCTTTATATTGCATGTGGTTTTTATTGCATTGAGCTGAAAAAAAATGCATTTACTACTTCTGCCTTTTTGCATTTGATTTTGAGGTTTTTATGTCCTAACACATGCCAATTTTTGAGTACGTTCCATGAACCGCTGAGAAAAAAGTAAACTCCCTTCTGTCTCCTATCAATTTTCTCCAAAGATCATACCTAACTTTTCTAACATTTTGTTTACCTATCTAACTTATTCCTTATTTATTTTGTGGTTTAATATATCTAAGTCTGAAAGAGCAAGGTTGAGATCTCCCACTAGTATAGTTTTGCTGTCTATTTCTTCTTGCATCTCTGTTTCTCCTCTAGGAATCTGGATGCTATACCACTTGGTGCATATATGTTTAGTATTGATATTGCTTCATTATCTATGGTACCCTTTGGTAAAATATAGTTTCCTTCCTTATCTTTTAATTAGATCTATCTTTGCTTTTACTTGATCTGAGAACCCCTGCTTTTTTTGTTGTTGTTCACCTGAAGCATAAAAGATTCTGCTCCAGCCCTTTACCTTCACCTTGTATATATCTTTATGCTTTAGATGTGTTTCTTGTAAACAACATATTGTAGGATTCTGGCTTTTAATCCAGTCTGGTATTCGATTCCGCTTTATGGGAGAGTTCATCCCATTCACATTTAAAATAACTAAATCTGTATTTCCTGCCATCTTATTTACCCAAAGTTATGTTTTTCTCTTTCCTTTCCCCTTTCTCCCTTGCCCCTTCCCCAGTATTTTGCTTTTGATGACCACCCTTCTCAAACAGTCCTCCCCCCTTTAGAGCCCCTCCCCCTTTTTTACTCTTTTCCTCTGATTCTTCTATTTTCCCGTCTATTAGTCTTTCCCTTTCTTTTCCTGCTTTCCCTCTCACTGCCCTATAAGGAAGGACAAGTTTCTCTATGAAACAGAATGTGTCTGATATTCTCTTTTAGAGCCCAATCTGATGAGAGTAAGATTCACACAAAGCTCGTCCTCCTCCCTTCTTTCTCTCAATTATATTAGCTTTTCTTTGTCTCTTCATGAGATTTTACCTTATTTACCTTATTTTTTAAAACCTTATTTTACCTTTCCCCCTTTTTTTCCAGTATGATACCTCTTCCATTTCTAGTTTCTTTTTTTTATATTATCAAAGTAAAATCAAATTATATCCCCATTTTTAAGTATACCCATAATAGAAATATAGTTCTCAAGAGTTCTTTCCTTTTTACCTTTTTATGCTTCTCTTGAGTTCTGTGTTTGGAGATGAGATTTTTTGTTCAGATCTGTTTTTTTTTTTTTTTTCATTAGAAATAGGCAAAATTCACCTATATCATTGAATGACCATCTTCTTCCCTGTAAGATAATGCTCATTCTAACTGGATAACTTATTCTTGGTTGTAATCCAAGTTCCTTTGCTTTTTGGAATATCTGATTCCAGGCCCCTTCGATCCTTTAATGTGGAAGCTGACAGATCCTGGGTGATTCTAATTATAGTTCCTCAATATTTGAATTGTTTCTAGCTGCTTGCAATATCTTTTCCTTGGTGCGATAGTCCTGAAATTTAGCCACAATATTCCTTGGGGTTTTAATTTTGGGTCTCTTTCAGGAGATGATTGGTGAATTCTTTCAATAGTGATTTTGCCTTCTGATTCGAAAACATCAGGCCAGTTTTCTTTCATGATTTCCTGGAAGATAGTGTCTAGGTTCTTTTTTCATCATTACTTTCAGGAAATCCAATAATCCTTAGATTGTCTCTCCTAGATCTATTTTCCAGGTCAGTTGTTTTTCCTAGGAAATATTTCATATTTTCTTCTATTTTTTCATTTTTTTGTTTTTGTTTGATTGATTCTTGAAGTCTTATTGTCATTCATTTCCATTTGTTCAATTCTAGTTTTTAATGTATTATTTTCTTCAGTTACCTTTTTTAGCTCCTTTTGTAATTGGCCAATTGAATTTTTTATTCATTGCAGTGTTTTTCCATTTCACCAATTTTTTCAGTGAATTGCTGTCTTTTTCATATCTCTTTTGTAGGGCATTATGTGCTTTTCCCATTCCTTCTTGCAATGATCTCATCTCATTTCCCCAATTTTCTTCTAACTCTTTTTTGAGATTCTTTATGCAATCTTCCAGGAAAGCCTTGTGAAATGGGGGCCAGCTCATGTCTCCCTTTGTGGCTTCCTCTGGAGTTGCTTTATCTTTTTGAACCTCGGGATCTGAGGTCTGTTCTTCTCTCTCTGCATAAAAGTTATCTATGGTGAGAGTTCTTTTTTATTTTTTATTCATTTCTAAAAAGCTTGAGGTCTGTTTAAAGCAGAGGAGCAACAACTACTTTAATTTGCCCTGGGGCAGTTCGACTGATTGACTTCCAGTGCTGGTCTATCCAGGCTAGGTCCAGTGTTCTCAGTGGTTTACAATCTACCTTTTATAAAAGATTGGTTTACAATCTACCTTTTACTTTTGCCAAAGTACCTGCCCACAAACAGGGCAGGATGGCCCAAGAGGCTTACAGAAGCTTCCCAGATGCTTAGAAACTGCCAAATTCTGAGTCTTGGCCTGGCTTCCTGCTCTGTCTGAGCTGCCATCTGGACTCGGCAAACTCCCTCTGCCCGACTGAAACAGACATGTTCCAAAGCTCTTCCAAGGCAATTTCTTCTGGGAATGTGTTGTACTCCAAACATTTAGGGGAGCTTTGACTCCAGAACCAGTTTAGAGGCTTAATCTGCTGTTGGTTTGAGAGGTCACAGGAGGTCACGAGAGTCATGTTTGCACTCCACCATCCTGGCTTTTAGATGAAAGACATCTAAAAAGGAGTCTTAGCCAGACTTTTCAGTGGTTAATCTTCATCCTTTCTTAAGATATTTAATTTGGCTTTCTGATATTTTACTTAAAATTCCTCATCTTACTGACTTAAACATTCTTGACAGATGACAAGCTTATCATTTATATTATTTATGTACTAAATATTTATTATTAGCACTGTGCTAAACTCTGAAGATGCAAATAAAAAAGTCATTGCCTTCGATGAGATTAATAGAGGGAGATAACAGACAAGGAAAAAAGCTGAAAAAGTGGGGGGATAGAGAAGGGGCGGCAAAATGGAGAATGCCAAAGAAGCCCAAAGGTTTTATAGCTAGTGGGAAAGGATGAGAAAAACCTATTTTAACAGAGGCCTTGGAACCTAATGATTATGCTCCAATCAGAGGGGCAAAAGGCAAAGTAGCAAGCAGATTCAATTTTAGAGCATAATGAGATTTCTCAATGATGAGTTTTCTGAGCAAGGAAGATATGATGGCAAAGAAGCTCAAAAGCAGAGTAGCTGGTGAGAAATGGAGTGAGTTGTTCTTCCATGTGTATGTCCTGGTGACATGTATTATTTCTATGACAGATGCCTTGGCTATATTTATTTTCCACATATAAATTTTCTTTGAAGGTCCACTTTTCCCACTATGTGTATACCTGTCCAAGGAAGAATGACATCAAAGTTTATGAGAGGGAATGTTCTTTGGTTCCTTTTACATTGAAATTTAATTAAAAGACCTTTATTATGAACTGTGTCCTATGGCTAATTGGCAAAAGAAAAATACAAGGATAGGGGCTCATAAGCTATGGTTTGAGAGGACTGTGACCCATGGAATACTTATAATGTGGCATAGCTAATTGGGAGACCAGAAATAGGGAAAGCCTAGGAACTATACTCATTTCCCTGAACACTGACTTGAATACTTGACCCCAGTCCTGGAGAGATACTGTCCAAGTCATATTATAGTTATATATACTCAACTATATGATTCCAGGAAAGAGAAACTACATGATTAAGTGGTGGGAATCCTAAACCACAGCCTTCCAGAATATTAATAAAATTATCTGAAACTTAAGTGCTAGGGAATATCATGGTTTTCTAGATTGATTATTAAGTTGGAGGAATGATATGGAACTGAGCCATGATTTTGAGAAGCAAAGTCTAGATTTTATCTTCTGCTATTATTTTAGGTTAGTGATGCAGGTAAAAGTACAGATAGGGCAAGTGGAATAAGGGAGATTTTCTTCTAGCAAATCTAAATCTATTTTCCTTCCAGGGGGTAGTGGAGAATCTTTAAGACAGTGCTGTAAGGTTGGAAACTGATACAGTTTTGGATGAAGCAGGTAAGATTTTTCTGGAATGTTATGATTTAAATGATTATTATCTCATCTGTTTATGAACCAATGTGCCTTGTTGTGTGCTTACACAGGAAGGAGGACATTTTCCCTATATCCATGGCTATATACATCTTGGACACAAGGTATATTCTGAGAGTAGCAAAATGAATCTGAGAGGCATGACTTTGCAGAGAACAACCTTTAATATTGACTCTGGTGTATGTATATCTAGATCTGGGGATTCTAGACCATTGATTAAATAATGTAAGCTTGGTAAGACAATTTTTCTGTGTTTCTGCTGCTTCTTCAATTTAATGGAGCACTCAACTCACCTCATCCCATCCACCATATATCAGAAAGATTTAGCTATTAATACTCTCAAAAAGTGCTCACAATTCCAACTTGACATTCTAAGTTTAACCTTTATAAACTCACTTTAACCCTTTAGAGTAAACAAATTTATCATGATCTGGGCTTGACATTCCCTGCAGCTCCCTCATTTAGAAATACAACTGAAAGACAAATGGGCAGTCATTTGACAAAGGTTAATTGTTGAATAACTCATTAAGGGAAACTTCTGGCTTGCAGAAAACGTTCAAACTTACTCATCTCATCTGAAGTCACTCTGCTAAGGGGAATTTCCCTAGTTATGTTCACACTATTTTTATCCTAAAAGTGAGACACTGGGAGATTTATCAGAAATCATAAATTTTCACAAGTCATAAGATAATCAAAATTAGAAGTATTCTTGGATATCAACAATTCCAACTCAATTTTTTTTTGATGGGTTAAGAAACTGAGGCCATGTTAGCAAATTCCCTTCCTTCTCCTTTCTTCTTCTCCATCTCCTTTTCCTTTCTTCTTCTCCTTTTTTCCTTCCTTTTTTCTACAGTTCTTTCTGGAGCTGGCTGCCCAGTCTAGGCCTTGTCAAATTAGATGGGATCTGTGGCAGTGACAAATTTATTAGCTTTTCTCCAGAGGGAGCTGATCTGTGACACTTAAATTCACAATTCTCTTCCTTTCATTAGGATGATGAGGATCTTAGTTTTATAAATTATTTGGGGATACTTGAGATGCTTGCTGTTTCTTACTGACAGAATAAAACAATAAAAGTTTCCTGGAAGGAGGTTTAGCAATTTCTTTCTCCAGAGGTTGAAGAAAGCATTTGGGTTTGGCTTCCCCTGTTTCCCTAATCATATGTTCCCCCTTCATCTGCAGGCCCATCTTCTACATAATGAAGTGTGAAGTAATCAATATTTTTCTTTCTGTCGAACAGATTAAATTGACAAATATCTCAGCCCATTCTGGAGTCTGCTGTTCACTATGGACTCAGTTACTTAGATATGGCTGGTTAGCAGCTTCCTACCACCATGGTGCTAAAATGAAGTGAGAAAAAAGGTGCCAACTTCTTCCAGTTTAGTTCTGCTTGACCCCCTAGGGCTTTGACCAAGTGACATTTTGGACAAGTTCTCTTAGTTGGCTTGAAAATATTTCAATGTCACCTGGTCTGGTACAGAATGAAAGCATTCTGATTACTGATCCAAAACTATGGATATTTCCTTAAGTTCCTGAGATCTTTCCAAAAGACTCCATTAGGCCAGGATTTCCCCACCATCTACAATAAGCTATATTCAAGTTGAATTGGCTTCAAAAAATGTTTTATCATGTTTAATCCAAACTAGACATTCTTGACTTTTTTGTCTTATGGACTCTTAACAGTATGGTGAACCTTATGGATCCTTTCATAAAGTAATGTTTTAAAATGTATACAAACACACACACAGGATCAAGGAAACCAATTATATTGAAATAATTATTTTAAAAAAATTTAAACAAGTACACAGATTCTATGTTAAAAACCCCTAAATTAAAGTATCCTTTTTTATAGTAAATTCAGTAAACAGTTAATGTGCCCTGCTGTTTTTCTTTTCCAGATTCATTGAATGAGCCAGGATCTTTCTGCCACTTCTTTAGGCCTTGGAACACTTCTGCCCACAAATTTCTAATGGAGATTTTTTTTCCTCCTTACTAGTAAAGAGCCACTTGTAAACGCTGCCATATTGTTTCAGAGCCCTCCTAGACCAATTCTCCCTGGGCTCAACTATTGCCACGGGAAGGGTAGATGTCCTTCCTGATATGTCAGTCTTAGAGGTTAGTTATATCCAAAGATATGCTGGTAAGTGTTTAAAAATCAGCTCGCAGGGAGTGGGGGGTGGAGTGGGGGTGGGAAGAAGAGAGGTGAGAAGTTACAAGGACACTTTTAAGTTTAATTTGCATTTTCTCCACATTCTTAAGTCTAGACAATCAATAAAAATCAAATATTTACTTTTAAATGCTACATTTGTAGCATTTTTCAATTTCCAAGGTATAAAAGATCCCAGTCAAAGTTTAACAATCAATTCTCCTGAACAGCATAAGCTAGCTCCAGCATGACTTCCAGCTTCTGGTAGTGATCTTATATGGGCCATTCACTTGAACGATCTCTTTATGAATTGATATTTTCTGTCAATATCATCTCTTGACGAAATCAATTATATTAAGTGTATTTATTGCTTTGTGTAATAGTTGGTTGTTTAAATTTGACTAAATCTAAGCCTGTTTTGGTATAGGGAGCGCTCAGAAAGGAATTTCCTATATCAAAGCAGATAGTTTAAATGATGTTCTAAGGATCACAGAGTCAGCATCAGTCAGTTATCCAGTCAACAAGCATGCTGACAGGCAAAAATACCACTCCTGCCCTCAAGGTGCTACCATTTTAACAGAGGAAGACAACATGAAAATGAGTAGATATAAATATGATGATATATACAGGTTTAATTGGGGATAATCCCCAAAAGAAGTCATTAGGGTAAAGGAGGTCTGGAAATGGCTTTCTTGCAGAAGATAGGGCTTTAATTGAGACCCAGCCAGGGAAGGGAGGTAGCAGAGATGAAGAGAGAACATTCCAGCCATGAGTGAACACTAGTCAAAATGCCTCAAGTCAAGAGATAGTGTCACGCTCAAGCAATAGCAAGGAAGAAAGTATCACTGGATTGTAGATTCATTTTATCCTGTTTGTCTCAGTTCCCTCATCAGTAAAATGAGCTGAAGAAAGAAATGGCAATCTTTGCCAAAAAACAAAAAACAAAAAAACCAAACCAAACAAAACAAAAAAAACAAACCCAAATGGGGTCATGAAGAGTTGGACACAACTGAAAACAACTGAATAACAAAAACTAAACCTGATTTTATATGTGATATGGAGGCAATATGAAATTATTGGAGTTTACTGAATAAGTAGTGGTGGAAGTAGGGGGAAGGGTGGGGAAATATGACTAGACCACAGTTTTGGGAGAATCAATTTGACAGCTGAGTGAAGGATGAATTGGAGTGGGGAAAGATAAGACAGGGAGACCAAGCAGCAGACTGCTGCAATAGCCCCAATGTGACATGATGTATGTTTGGACCAGGATGGTGGTCAGAAGAAGTGGGGGAGGGGGCAGGATATATGAGAAAAGTTATGAAGATAAAAATAACAAGGCTTGATAACTGTGGAGAAATCATGTTGGAGGCTGGGAGCACAGTGAAAATTTAAGGATGATACGCAGGTTTTAAGCCTGGATCACTGGAAGGAAGATAAGAAGGAAATTCAAGAGTAGGGAAAGGTTTTTTTTTTTTTAGGAAAGACAAAGTTAATTTAATTTCAGAAATTCATGGGACATCCCATTTGAGATAAACCCCTAGAAAATACAAAATTGCTCTACCTCTAATGTGTGTTAGAGATGGGATCTTTTTGTATAAAAGGGGGGCACCTGTAAGCCCTTTGGGGTGCTAACACTTAGAGGTGCTGATACTCCAAGTGCAACTTTCCACTAATTATCTCTGGTGATACTACTCAGTATCTGGTTTTGTATCTTTCCCTATAGTCTTTTGGGGAACTATGACCTTTCCTCCCTTCCTTGTTATAGTTGATCTGAACCCTAACTTGAGATAATGACCAGAGAAGCATTCTATCTCCACTCTAGTCTCTTAGAGACTCATCTTTATCCTTCTGTGACAATTCAGTGGGATTCATGAGTTTTATGTCCATAGCTCTTTTTTCTTCAGAGAATATCAGCTATTTTATCACAAAATCATTCATTTGGAAAGCAAATGATCCTCAATATAGGAAGTAATATGAATGGGTGAATCCTTTCAATCTTCCTTTCCAATTATTTTCTATTAATCCCCAAAGTAACTCTGACTTATTTAAAAAAAAGAAAAAGGAAAGTACTATACCATTTAGGCCACTAATTTTCTCATACATAAAAAAGAGGGATTTGGTTTTGATGACCTCTGAAATTTCTTTTCCTCCTGATGATCTCTGATCCTATGACCAGCCACTTCCCTTTTTATAGCTAGACAAGCTTAGATTCTGCAATAAATCTGAGTAAATGGCCAAATAGTCCAGGGTGGCTCTGACTGAGAAGGGATTCAAAGGCTAGTGATTAAAGTATCTATCCCAAGGCATGAAACTGTCCCTAAATGTCAACTAGATAACAACATATAGAATTCAAAGTTCAATATATTATATAAAGTATACTGAATATGTCTATGCATGTGTATATATGTAATGTAATATATATATATATACATATATATATATACACACACACACACACACGTATAATTATAGTTACATAACTTACAAAATAATGGCAGGAAGTATATACTATGAAATTACATATCAAATTAAGGTACTGTAGTACAATAAACTCAATAATTGATTAATATCATAGAAGACAGAGATAGACTAGACAGAAAGTAGATAGAAGAAGATATTGTCAAAGGGAAAGCAATAGCAACTAAGAAGGATGTCCTGGCCCACATTTTGTGGGCCAACATTGTGTTGTCCCACAAGACTTAGATGAAAAGAGAATGTTTCAAAGCTGTCAAAGATCTTTTCCCAAAGTGCAGGACTCCTCAAGTCATTTCTGACCATCACCACTCTTATCCAGACCCACACTCCATAAACTCTAGTGGCTTCCTATTACTTCTAGAATCAACTAAAAAATTCTATATTTGGCAATTAAAGTTAACCACAATCGGTCTCCTTCCTATCTTTTAATTTTCCTGTACATTTCCTTTGGTCTTTGACCAAAGAACACTGGCCTGTTCTTCAAATATGACATTCTATCTTCCAAATGGCTACTGTTCATGCCAGTAATACTTTCCCATCTTATCTCTGGATCCGGGTTTTCCTGAAGAGTCAGTTTCTTCTGCAGACCACCTTTCTTTCCCCCTACCTTCCATTTTCACTTTCTATCTTTTATGCAGTGTTATTTATCTACTGTTTCCCCCACTGGAATGTGAGCTCCTTAAAAGAGCGGCCTTTCTTTGTATCCTTAGGATTTAGCACAATGCTTGGTACATAGTAAAAGCTTAATAAATATTTGTTGACTGACACTATAAGACTGCTTGATTCATCTTGCCTGTGACCCTGGAGAAGCTGCTTCACTTCTCAGGTAACTCTCTGATTATAAATTGCAGAGCAGGTGCCAATCTGCAATGGTGAAATGGGTTTTTTCAGCATCAGTCTCTTACTGAAACCACAGGTCTAACCACACTTTCTCCTGAAGAGTGAGTAGGGAGGTTAACAACTTTTCTGGAGGAGGACTGCCAAAGACAAAAGTTTGCAGACTATTCAATCTCAATATGATGCTGTTGATCTATTCCTAAAAGATAGCCTCTGAGAGCACAGGATGGTGCTCTTTCTTTCAGAGCATTTCCTTTAATCACAGTTCAGCACTTTTATAAGTTTTCTTGGAAATGTAGTACGCCTGGTGACATTCTCCTATAAGTGAATATTTTCCAGTTATGACTTCTTTGAATTTCATTGAACAATCACCAAAATAAAAGCAAGTTTACTGCATGAAAGTTTTATTATGGAGAGCAAAATACATATGATTTTTTCCAATAACTTTCTGAACTCTAAGCTACAGACACACTTGGATCTGTAGAAATTATTAGTTTAAAGTGGCAATGAACAAAGGATTTATATACCCCAATTATAGAGCATATGTGAAATGTTATATATAACTCACAAATTGGACTTATGCCTGACTCATAACTCATACCACTGAATCCAACTGTAAGGAGGACTACCCTACACTTCATAAGGCCACCTGAAGACAGGCCTGAAAAGGAGACTTGTGCTGCACAGGAAATGAAATGATTTTCTGAAAAGCTGGAGAAATAGCTAAAAATCTATTAATGACAAGCCAATTTCACTTAGAAAAGCAATACCAAAGGGGCCAGGTAAGGTTTTCTGGCATGTGTCTCCCTTGAGGGAATAAACAGCAAACTCTTCAAGAAAAAATATTCAGTCTCCTTAGTTATTCAACAGGCAGCAAGGGGCATGTGTTCAGAAATTTCTGATAACATGACTTATTTCTAATCCCTGGATAAATTCTCACAAATCTGAACTACAAATGGTAAAAATGAAATTAAATAAAAGTTTGATGTCCAGTGAAATGCTCATAAAACACGAATGAGGTCTAGGGTGATCCTAGATCGGGGAATATCAATATTGATTACTTTGACTTCCACTCTCTCACCAGGGCCCAGCCCAAGACTTCTTCTCTTCTTCACTTTAGAAAGCTTTGCTTCTGTAACATTTCGAATGGGAATCAGTCCTGACTTGCCTACTCCTATATCCACAAAAATTCCGAAGAGAGTAGCATTTTCAACCTTTCCAGTAAGAACTGTCCCAATATTCAGATCTTCCAGGCACACTATGCTCCTCTTGAAGTCAGGTTTATCGAAATCTTTAAGGAAAAGGGGGAAAAAAACAATTCAAAATCATAATCAATCACAATATTGTATTTCCTAGTTACAATATTAGAGAAACAAAAAGTACTTGCTGAATATTCACTGTATGCCTAACCCTATATTAATTACCATGGAAGATATATAAGGACGAGAAACTGGATCCTCAGTTAACTGGAATGTAATTGAGAGAGAGGATAGATGTATGCACATTGAACAATTTGAAGAAACTTATTTAAAAAACACATTAATACAATACCAAATGAGTTCAAAAAACTGAAGGGACCACAGAGTCACTCCCTGCTAGATGATGGACAGATAAAAATATAATTTTGTTCTAATGATACTTACAAAACTCATTAAACTCTAAGAAAGATGAGGAATAATTGATTGGGGAATCATCTACCCACAAAATTCTTATATTTATGTATCTATCCAACATGTTTTATAAAGATGGCCCTGGAATACTGGGGCAGATGAAGAAGATACTGGGTTTGTCTTCAAGGATTTTACTTGATTAAGAGGATTCTAACTTTGGACAATAATGTGAATGAAAGCCTTCCAAACACAGAGATCAATGGAATGGTTTTCAGAAAATGTCATTGCATTTACATTTGTGAGCAATCCTTGACTCTGCATTCTTGTCTCTTCAGAGTGTCAGAACTGGCACTCCAAGTGAGGAAGATGTGAATTCAAATGATGCCTCAGACACTTAATGCACAAGTGTGCCTGAGTTTCTTCATCTACAAAATGGTGATTATAATAATACTTACCTTCTACGATTGTTATGAAGATTTAAAGTACTTTGCAAACTTAAAGCATTACATAAATATAGTTATCATTATTTTTACTATTTTTTCTAATATATATTAATATCATTTTAATGGAACAGAGAGAAAGGGGGAAGAAGATGAAACTAATATTGAATTGGCTATTTGTGAGCATGTCACTCAGGTAAAAAAGACTGCTATATAGGAAGAAGCTGGCATGAATGGTGGAAAGAAGCGTGTGGATTACTTGTGGATTTTGCTTATTCCTCTGTTCCCTTTGTCCCTTTTTCTAGGATTATCAAGCATTGACTTTAACAATAAAGAACACATTCTATATTCACTCCCACTTATGACACCTCATTTCTATCGCCTTCCTTTTCTCATCTCCTCTTCATCCACAGCTGTGTTCTACATTTGCCTCAACAACTGGCACATGCACACACATACATACACACATACGCGCGCACACACACATACACACCCTTTTTTCCTTATCACAAAAAAAAAAAAAACCTCTGAAATTTGAACAGACTCTATATGACATGGAATTCTACAGAGAAAGAACGTACCTCATTATTTGATGGTGATGCAGTGAATTCCAAGAGCAAGAAACCTGTTGTAATGTAATCCTGAGAAAGGGCCACATCCATACAAAATAAAACCACAGAGCAGATCAGGCCCAAAGAAAAGATTGGTTGTTAGGTCCCAAAGGAATTGTTCTATGCTTGAAAAGTCTTTCCTCTCCCCTTTTTTGCAGGCAACCAGCTGCTTCAGATTCCCTAAGGATTCCTGATCAGTTGCTTAGTTTAATTTTGCATGAAAAATCTGAGTCAAGAACTATTTAACATGTTCCTGAAGACTGCTTGGGCCATGGGGACAACTGAAAGTTCTCCTTGAAAAGTCTGCAATATCAACATTTTAACACTTTGACACACAAGGCTACTTCCTGCCCCTAATCCAAGTTATAAATACTCTAAGTATATCTTATCAGAGTGTTAATTTAAATAGAATTGATTGTATCAACTGAAAAACACTTAGGAAAATGAAAAAAGTTTAAGAGAAGGTAAGTGGGCCCTGAAAAAGTAAGCACATTTGAGAAAACGTAAAACAGAAAAAAAGACAATGTAAATCAATGAATAATTCCAAAGACTGATTAAGTATTCATTCTACTTACAGAGTAGAATGCCTTTAAATCTTAACAGATTTGGTATTTGTGAATTGCTGAGCTAAAAGAAAAATCACCATTTGTTGAGGAGCCATTAAGAACTTAGTGAGGCTGGCCCATGAAAAAAAGATATCCCACCAAAGCCAAACCCTTCTAGCTTTCTAGACTCTGCCAGAAATATATATCTTTTGAGAACCCATGGGCACTCCATGAATACTATGCTTAAGTATAGGACAACTTCAGAGCAGAATTTTAATGGAAGAATAGATAAATTATTTAACTTTTCTAAGTCTTAGATCTGTAAAATGAAGGGATTGGGCTAAATGAATGCTTAGATTATTTCCAGCTCCAAATCTTATATTCAGATGCCCATACATATCATGATTGTTGGCAGTCTTAAGACACTTTACAAAAAAACATGATTAAGTACATTCTTGCTTCCCCCTTAACATGGTTCTTAAGAATGCTCACTCTCTGTGGTAAAAGTAAAGAACTGGTTGAATTTGGAGAAAATAAATGTAGAAATACTACCTAATTTCACTCAAAAGGTTCTGAACTGTTTTATAAGGGGCTTTTGAATGCAATATGGGTGATGGCATTAGTATAGATAGTAAAGAAACAGGGATATGCTTGGGGACTAGGGATGACACATATGTCTATTTGAGTGTAGTCAGTTGGATATAATAGAAAAGAAGGAAAAGGAAAAGAAAGTGAATAAAATTTTCTTAAGTACCTAATATGTATAAGAGACACTAGGATTTTACAAATACCTCATTTGAAATAAACGAGGAGTGAGAAAGCCTAGCCTGATGCCACCTGAGTAAGTCATTAATTACACATTTGTTTAGTTTCCTTCCTTGCTCAGAGGAAAAAAAAGTATTCATCAATCAACAAGCATCTATTAAACACCTACTACATGCCAGGCACTGAAAATACATAGGAAAAAAAAAATGAATCTATGTCTTCAAGCAGTGAACATTACAAGAGGTACATAGATATGCAAATATAAAAAAACATACAAAATAACTGGAGGGATGGTACTGGCAGCTGGGGACCAGCAAAGATTCCCTGAGCAGTACTGTGAAAGAAAAAGGTGATTCTAAGTAAAGGAAGGGAAGAAGGAAACACCTAGCAGATATGAAAGACAGCAAGTGACAAGATGAAAAGACAGGAGTGCTGCATGTGAGGAATAGCAAATGGCTAATTTTGTTGTACTACAGAGCCAGTCAGGCAAGACACGTCCAATTAAGCATTTACTATATACCAGACACTGTCGATGCCAAGGATACAAAGAAGGGCAAAACTAATCTTTGTCTTTAAGGAATCTTCTCACCCCCAATGGGGAGGACAAGATGATAACCAGATGGTATACACATGATACTGAGTATATGGAAAGTGGGCTGGAAAGGGCAGTCAGGAATAGCTAGAGTAGGGAAGACTGGAAAAAGCCTTTTGCAGAAGGATCTGAATGAAAGACTGAAGGAAATTAGGGAAATGAAGACGTAGAAAGGAAGAAGAACTTCTAGACTTGGAGGACGGCTAGTACAAAAGCATGGAGGCAGAAGATGGGAGCTTTACATTCTAGGAACATCAGGTCGACGATGCTGCTGGAGGGCTAAATACAAGGAATCCAGAAATGGAAGAAGACGCCACGTTAGTGGTGTTGTTAAAAGAAATCTTGGTTTGGACCTTGCCTGGTCAATGAAGCAAACTCAGGAAAAGAAAGATAAAAGTGTTTTATTAGCACATTAAGGCTCCAGTTAGATGCCAATGCTTTTATAAACAAACACAAGTAATCAACTTCCTAATGAGGGTAAAAAGTAAGTTGATTACTACATATAATCATGAGAAAATGGGATTAGTGCTGTTTGTGTTCTATCTCCAATATAGTATCAGAGGGAGATGGGATTAGTGCACATGTGCAAAGGGTATTTCGGGACCATCATCTCCTGCAGGTTGGCTGAAAGGACTGAGTGATCCTAAAGACTTCTTAAGACCTAAATATAGGATCACTCAGACTGACTTTGTATAAGTGTTTATATTTACATAATCTAAATTATGCCATCTGTATTAACTAACTTACTATGGAGTCACTGGAACTCACTGAGCAGGGGAATAATGCATACTAAGCATGGATAGGTAGGTCAGTCCCAGCTTGTGAAGGGCTTAAAAAAAATAAACAGAGGAGCTTATATTTGCTTCAAGAGGCAAGAGGCAAGAGGGAGCCATTGGCTTTATAAAATGAAGGAGTAAAATGGTTACCTTAGAACTTTTAAAAAAATTACTTTGACAGCTGTGTAGAGAATGGATCAGAGAGGGAGATTTGAGGGACAGAGATCAATTAGAAGGTAACTGATATAGTCTAGGAGAAAGTTCATGAGGACCAGAATTAGAATGTGACTGTATGAATAGACATAGGGAGAAAGATGAAAGCAATATTGAGAAAACAGAATAATATTTGACAAGTAGAGTGAGGGAGGAATAAGGAATGAAGAAGCATAATGTCAAAGTTGAAAACAGGACTATCTGGAAGAATCAGAGTGCCCTCAACAGGAACAGTTTTGTGGGGAAGATAAGTTCAGTTTTGGACATGTTTTAGTTTGAAATACCTATGAGACACCTTGATGATGGACAAATGAAAAAAAAATAAGCATGTGAAAGTGATGAAATGCCGAAGTGTGGAGAAGTACAATGAAATACAAAAATGTAAATATGAATTGCTAACAATATTCACCCCTTACCTGTTCGGAAGTCAAAGCTTTCAGGCTGCCTCAGACCATCAATTATGATTTGCAATGTATGTACTGTTGTTTCCAAACTTTTAGCAATTCCTTCTAGTCCTTCTTTTTGAACAAGTGAATTTATTTTTTGTTGCATTTCAGGCTTTCCAATTTCAGAGAGGTTGCCACCAATGAGAGATAAAAACCTTCAATGGTTAAAAAAAAAACAAAAAACACAACACCTTAATATTTTTATTCGGCATCAATAAATTTCTTTCTTACCCCTATACTTTCATTTATTTCTGAATTGTGCAAAGATTAATATATAATCAAGAATTTGGTGATCATTTTCTGTGTATTTTAAACTGTGCTAGATGTTTTAGACTTTTAATTCAATCTTCCTACATTTCCTTTATCTGGCAGTCTCAATTATTATTATTATTACTTTTAATATTATGTCACATAGTGGAAAGTGACTGACTTGTAACCAGAAAAGTCTAGCTTCAATTCTGACACTTACTAGATATGTAATTCTGGGCAAGTTTCGTAACTTTTCCCAGTTTTATGTTCTTCATCTGAAAAAGGAGATAACAAATAGCACTTATCTCACAGGTCTATTGTGAGGATCAAATGAGAAAATGTACATAGAGTTTTGCAAATCATAAAGCATGATATAAGATCATTAATGATCTACTATCATATTTGTTGGTGTTAGATAGCAAGGACTATATCTGTTGAAATCACTCTCAGAATCCAGTACAGTATAAAGTACAAAATAGAACTTAATTAAAATTATCACCGATACTTATTTTTCTTGGTTTCATATTCTGTAAGCACATATCATGGAAAACTCTGAAGGAGTAAAAGATGTCATCAAAAGATGGACTGGTTCTATGGAAAAGGATGAGAAGTAGCCAATAAGAATGCTTCACTAGTATTCTCAAGATGTCAAAAGAAATTAAAAAGGCCTTTTAAAATAGTGGATAGCTCCCCTTTGGTGAAGATATGGGAAAACATGGCTAAGAGCCAAGGTACATATTGTTGGTAATCTGTCACTAGAAAAAATTTCTGAAATAATGAGATCCCAGATCCATTTGAATATGATTACTGGGGAAATCACTCAATTTTTAAGAAAAGAGCTGGAAAACTACAGTTAGAAAGAATGTTTTATTCATAAATTCATTAACATTCATGTATTCAGAATCAGACAGAGTATATATCAACTAAAAGAAAAAAGGGGTCCCAAAATATGAAATTAATGACTACTTTGGTTCAAATTTTTCTCAAATGAACTAAACTGAAACACCTGTTTAGTTAGCATTAATATTTAATAACCAAATAGATGTTCAAATAAAATAGAGTCATACATTATGACATTCATATTTAGCTCATGCTTTCAAAATCCTCTAAGTAGAAAAACTGGTTACAACCTAAATTAGTTAAGGGGGTCAGGGTGGACAGAAAGATGGAGAAAGGGAAGAATTAACTATGAAAGCCAAACAAATATATTGTATGTACTCAGCTTTTGAAGTTGTATTATAGCACCAATATGATAGTAACACAAGTGACTTTGTGAATACATGATGAGATCACATATTCTCTCTTTTCTATTTTTTTGATGAGGTAATTAGGGTTATGTGACTTGCCCAAGATCACACAGCTAAGAAATGTTAAATGTTTGAGACCAAATTTGAACTCAAGTCCATCTGACTTCAGGACTGGTGCTCTATCCACTGTACCAACTAGCTGCCCCAAGATCACATATTCTCAAAGTCAAAAATAATTTTCAATGGCATCAAGTCACATCTTACATAATCTAAACTAAGTCATCTATATTAACTATATTCATTGTTATAAAAATAAAAACCAATTACATTTAATTATGATTACAAAGATGTGGAGTATAAAGAAAATGAAATGATTAAGTAACAGCTATAAAACAATTACTCAGCTATTAGCATTACAATATGTGATAAAGTAAATACATTTTCACTATAATTACCATTTCCCCTTGGCTGTATGGATTCAATTGAATTGCTCAGTCTCTGAAGTTACACAATAAGTTGGTTTATGCATTTTTTTTTTCATTAATGAGCCCAAGTTATATTCTACATCTAAATGATGGACTATTGCTCACTTTCTTGAAATTCGCACTACTAATACTTAAAGATGGGGAAAGCACAATAACATCGAGATCTGTGATTTTATTACTGCGGAGAAATTCTGGCACTTCCACTGAGGCAACTCATTTGGCAACTCCAGAGAGTAACCTGGAAACACTGACAGATTGAGCAGTTTGCCCATGATCACAGAAACAAGATCTGAACCCAGGTTTGCGCAAACAAAGGTCATTTCTCCAGTCATTATGCTGAATTTACATAATGGAATTTCTAGATCTCTGAGTTTTATTTTACTTGATTAATGGCATTTCAAAAATGTCAAGTCAGCAGACAGAAAATGACACCCTTAAATCCTTTCTTCCCTAACTAAAAGATTTTGCATTAACATGGGTTAAAAAACAAGTAACCTGGGACACCTAGGTGACGCAGTAAATAGAGCATCAGCCCTGAAGTCAGGAGGACCTGAGTCTAAATCTGGTCTCAAATACTTAATACTTCCTAGCTGTGTGACCCTGGGCAAGTCATTTAACCCCAATTGCCTCAGCAAAAACAAAAACAAAACAAACAAAAAAGTAACCTGTGTATGGGGTATAACCCTTTGGTCAGATGGTACAGCATTGCTAAAGGACCAGTTTTGATTTCGCTGCTGTGTTTGCTGTATCTTACTAGAAGAGAGACTTTTGGTTTCCAGAAGGAGCTATTATTCTCCTATGTAGTAAAGAAGATTCCTAATTTGCTACTTAAATATTGGCAAACTGTCTAGGATCAAATCATGCTCAGGTCTTGCTCTATAGCCTTGGGAATAAAAGTAGCTTTTCAGAAAAAATCTTTACAAACATCTTTCCTTAAAACACCTTGCACTCGGGACACTGAAGTGTTTTTACCTAATGTACTAATGAAATCTAAAATAGATATGGAAATAAAAAACATCATTTGGGATTCTTATTTAGCAGAATTAAGTCCAAACTTCTTAAACTGGTACTTATTTTTCTCTATGGTCTGACTCCAGCATACCCTTCCAGCTTTTACCTTCCATTGTTCCCTTTGACATAGTCTCTGTTTCAGCCAAGTTAGACTATTAACCATTTTCTAAACATGTCTCCCTTGATTTTGTTCATGTTGTTCTTTTTGCCTAGGATATTTTTTTTCATCATTTTCTGTTGAATCAATACCTATCATTCAAAGCCTAACTCAAAATTATACATGCATATGCACACAAATATACATCTATACACATATATAGTTTTCATTAATATATACATATGTATGCCTATGCAAGTGCCTCCTTCCCCCTTACTTTCTCCACTGCACATGATCTTTCTTTCTTTCCTGTGCCCCCTTAACACCTGGCCTAGAGTCAGAAGACCTGAATTTAAATCTGGTCTCAGACATTTACTAGCTATATAAGCCTGGGCAAGTCACCTAACCTTGTATGCCTCAGTTTTCTCATCTGTTAAATAACCTGGAGAATGAAATGGCAAACCATTTCAGCACCCTTGCCAAGAAAACCTCAATTAAAAGGCACTTTCACATTTTGATTGTTCTTTCTCAAAATCACTTTTAACTCACTTTATTTTAGTTGTTTATATGCCTTAATTTCCCTATTGAATAAGAAAATTTCTCACATTTCAATTTCCAGGACCTAGAACAGGAGGCACTCAATCTTTGTTGATCTCTACTGAAATGTTTAGTGTGAGATAAAGTGTGTGTGTGTGTGTGTGTGTGTGTGTGTGTGTGTGTGTGTGTGTTCATGCACAGAATCTCCACAGCACAGCTGAGAAGGTTAGCTGCTAACTGTTGCTGCTGATGGATGGACTGTGGCATGACAAGGTCCCAATGACAGGAAACAGCTGTCTGAGCTCTGACTGACATGGCAGATGTAACATGACAATCTTTACCAACAGCCAAGTTCCTTATTCAACTTTCTAAATAACCCATACTTAGCTGTAGTTTCAAACTACATTATACAAGAACTAGTAATTCAGTGTCTATAGCACCAAACTGAGAGCAGACAGAGCTCACTTTCAGCATCATCTATGTCCCTGATTTGCTTGATTGTAAGAATATGAATACCTACCAATTTGACCTCTGGGCCACAGTTTTTTACCTGCAAAATGAGGGTGAGATATCTGGCCTAAGTAAGCATGAGGCAACAGCAATGAGAATAAATGACAAAGTGTTAAAAGGTTTTCCACAATCAGGGGCCATCCTACCTTTCCACTCTTATCTTTTTCCCTTGGTCTCCTGAATATCTATTGCACAGTCCAATCTATAGGTTTTTGTTTATTCCAAAGGCCAACAATGTCTTCCCTCCCAGCTAGCCCATAGAATTCCTACCCCAATCCTTAAAGCCAAATTCCAGAGAAACTTCACATTTCTCTGATAATCTTCCAAATCCTGTTCCTTCACACCAAGGCACTTATCTGGTACTTCCCAGGAGGCAGAGCCCTTATATACTTGTTTTCTGTCTTCTACTGAAATTAGGTAATATTGTGTGTTTTAGTTTTATGTTTATGTCATCCTCAAAAAATAAACTCCAGAAGGGTAGGAAGTATATCTTCTCTGAATTTTTAACTCTCTCAGCATTTAACCTGGTAGTGATTTATGCTTTGCAAAAATTTAATAAAATTTGTTGAATGAATGAAACAGACTTGAGCTCTTTGGAATAAAGATATACACATCCAGATTACAATATACACTGATATTATGATTTTTCTTAATCACTTTTTTTTTGGGCAAATAGCCACACCAATATAGATGCTAATTGAAAAGTGCTAAAGAAATCTTAAACAAATATACATTAGTTTGAAAAATGTAATTCCTTCTAAGAATCAGTGTGAGAATTTGATGATTAGAAAATCATTCTTAAAAAATTAACTCTTCAAGAGAAAATTTGTCTTTAAAAATATAATACTAGTGACATACATTTTCTGCAGGAAGCAGAAAATATAAATTTAATACTCTTCATATTCTGCAATAAAAAAGTGATTATGATAAAGAGCATAAAGAAGCTTAGGAACTGATAAAAAGAAAAGCAAAACTAGGAAAGCAGTGCACACAATGACCAGAACAACACAAATGCAAAGAACATCTCTACCTTCCCTTCTTCCCCCCTCCAAAACACTAAGCTGGGTGTTACATAATTATAATAAGCAAGTTTGATCCCAAATTAAAAGAGGAAAAAATGCCCTTCTCAGTCTGCTTTGCAAAGGTCTGGGACTGGTGTATGGGTATCACACAGTCAGACTCAGCTTAGGTATTGTTAGTTTGACAGAATTTTTTTTTTCTTTTCATATTCATTATTATATAGGGTAAAGTGTGAGTGTGTGTGTGTGTGTGTGTGTGTGTGTGTTTAACAAGTCTGTGAATTTCATAATTGTATTTCAATATAGTTGGTTTCTTTTAAAATTCTATGAATTTAGTTTAGGCATTTAAAAATACTTTTTGGAAGAGTTCCACATTTCCCCAGACTTGCCAAAGGGGCTATGACATGAAAAAGGTTAAGAACTTCTATTCTCTGAGCAGTGGAAGGGGGTGGTATATATTTATAAAAGAAGGTGATTTAAAAATAGAAAATATAAATTTAAAAAATAATACAACCTTGGAAAGAAAATGGCTGAACTGACTGTGAAGTTACCAAAATGATTCAGGCTCTGCTGCTATAGATTATTGAGTTGTCTATGGCATTAACTCTCTAGAGGAACTGAACAGTAATTTTAAGTGGTGTCAGGCCACACATAAATCTTTCATTATCAGTCTAAGAGCTGGTACAGGGGCAAAAATTTCCCCATACATTGCATAAGTACTGGCTTCAATATCAGAAACACTTAATACAGCAGGCTAACTTGGATCTTTCTGGCTCTGTATTAGAGACTGGATGCTTCCAGTCATTTCCATATTTTAGAAATCTGTTTATAATGGTTACAGATGTGGGGGAGAAAGTAGCTCAGTAAGTTCTGTGAATGCTTTATAATATAATCATTTTCACTCTCACCCAAAGCCTAAGGGCATTTGTCACAAAAATCAATAGAAAACACTAAGTTGGGGTCAGTACTCATGGTACAAATTGATGCACTCTATTTTGATATAGCATTGCTAAGAACAAAGTTAAAATACTTTTTTTATTTAAAAGACTTTGGTAAAGTTACAACAAGGTTGGAGGAATAGGAAAATGGCAAAGTAATTCAGAAAGAAAGGAATCTTAAACTGGGTATAGACTTTATCCAACGAATTTCTAACCTTATGATGATGACAATATTAACAGCGTAAATTAATGTCATTTCACCAAATAGTTGGTTTTTAAATGAAAATTTACTAAGTTATAAGTCAAACTCTCATTTGAACCACTGAATGTCACCAGTTTTTCTAAGAAGTCGTGCTGAGCTGCTGATGTTTTTTATTTAATACATAATTTCATCCATCTTACTTAAAAGTTAGAAAGTAGCACAAATGCAACAAATAAGCACATCGTGTTCTTTTAGCAACACATCTGTACAAAGTTAAAATGCAAACCTCATGATTGAAGATCATGCCTACTTTCAAATACAATTCCAAATAATCAAAAATGACTAATACTTTTCATAAGAATTTTATGCCTTTTCTTTCTACAGGGAATAAGAAATTTAGTAATTCTTTAAAACTTTATAAGACTTCAGATGCAGTTACTTTTATGGAATAATTTCCAGCAACATCATTGAGGAGCTTAGAGGCTTGGGTTCGTTACATTAAAAAGCAACATGATATGCCACAGAATGAAGAGTGATGCAACTTAATCACTTTAAAAACAACTTAATATTAGCATGTGCCTTGTGGGTGAAATAAATATAATTTTAAGTCCCAAACAGAGAGGAAACACAGCACGAAAGTAAAATACTTCCAGTTGTCTTTATTTATTGTAATTGCTTAAAATCGTTCTATCAAAGATGATTTTTATACTCTAGTTTTAATCAATATTACAGTAACTATGTTACTAAAAGTTATTTCTTAAACAAATATACATTAGTTTGAAAAATGTAATTCCTACTAAGAATCAGTGTGAGAATTTGATGATTAGAAAATCATTCTTGAAAAATTAACTTTTCAAGAGAAAATTTGACTTTAAAAATATAATACTAGTGACATACATTTTCTGGAGGAAACAGAAAATATAAATTTAATACTCTTCATATCACTACTAGCTGTAAACACTTTATTATCAATACCAATTTTATGGGCTGACAATATTGAACAATACAACTAAATTTGCTTAATATTTATATTTAAATTAATTATACCAACTATTCTTTATTCTTTTTTCTGAACTTTATTTCTTCAGTTTAAAAATAAACATAAATAACAGCACTTCTAATGTGCACATGGTGTGTTTCACAAGGCTTAAAGTACTTTAATTCATGGGAACAATTGTTACTAGTAATATTTGCTAGGTAACAAAGTTAATAGAGTACCAGAACTATGGTCAAGAAAATATCTTCCTGAATTCAAATCAAGGCTCAGACACTTACTGTGTGACCCTGAGCAAGTCACTTAATCCTGTTTGCCTCAGCTCATCTGTAAAATGAATAAGAGAAGGAAACAGGAAAAGACTCCAGTATCTTTGCCAAGAAAACCCCAAATGGGTTGACAAAGAATCAGACACAACTGAATAACAACAACACTTGGAAGATCAGATGGGTGAGCAAGTTGAGTTATAACAATGGCTTTCTATCTTACCATGCAAATCATGTGCAGCTGGTTTCTAGAAAAATGCCACAGATATGAATTCAAGTGTGACAAAAGGGGGAAAAATTCTATTGTTGTTCCCCACTACATTTTGCAAATGAAGTTAATTTCTACAGGTAATTATTAGGCAAATATTCATGTAAGGTTAAAGGAATAATGCATTCTTCAAAACATCTGTTATTTTGGTAGTCACATCAAAAGTATGCAATGTTAACTGCCATTTTCATGACTGACTATCATGACAAACTCCTGTCCTCTTTGTCACATAAAGCAAGTTTTGGGTTAAGTAGAGAAGAGCATGACTTAAATATCCACCAAACACTTCAGAAAATAAAAGAGCCAAATGTAGAGAAGTTTTAAATGACCATTCTCGGCACATCATCTACAACATAAAGTGAAAACAGCTAGTTCTCAATAATGATTTGCCTCTGATTTATTTCTATAAAGCAAGCTGGGTTAGGCAGCTAGATCAGACACAACTGAACAACGAAAAAGCAAGCTAACCCCAAAATTATTAGGCTTTGCATCCAGAGCAGTGCATGGATTCTGATGAGACAAGTTCCGATTAGATAGAGGTTTTAAATAGTACATAGCTTTCAGGTGGGTATGTTCTTAATGCTTTCACTTTGTACTAAATTGTTTTTTGAGATAATCATTCTAAAAAGTGAGAAATAAAGCCATCTAAGATAGCCACAAAGAGTAGCAAGAAAGAAGCTGTCACAAATTAGGGACTGCAATCTGTGTCTTCCAAAAGACTTGGTTTATGAGCATAAGATTATTAACCTGATTCTAACTTCTGAAGAACCTACTAAATGTTTCCTTCTTTTTCGGAGCTCTGTTACATATGCACAGAAACTGGATACTCTTGGCATGCTGCATTAATTGTGTACTGGACCATATACTATTGAAAGCTGTTTTCACATTCAATGTTTCCAGCAATTTAGTACTTAATATCAACTTTGTAAGAAAATGTACTACTTAGAATTCCTGAGCATTTTTTGCTCTTAATGTTGACTTTTTCTTAAGAAACCTCTAAATCACCCCAAATTTGGTTGCATCTTACAATGGTATATTAGTCACAAAAAGAAATAGTTAAATTGATCATTTCATGTTGTTTGAAAAAATTTAACCCAAAATAAAAGGTGATTATATTTTTAAAAGAGAACACTATAAAAACACATTCACACACTGAACTCATATATTGAAATGAATACTCTGCCCTTCAAAATAGTTCCTTTGTGAGTTACAAACTTGATCCAAAGAGACACTGTAACTGTCTAAAACTCTTGGAAATCCTCTTCCAAAACTGCTTTCAGAGTCATCACAGGAAAATGAATCTGATTACTTTATACTCACATCTTGTTTTCACCCAAAAACATTATCTAAAACAATTATCCATCCTTTGTTATGATTGATTTATAATTCCCTCCTTCCTCTCCCCCCAAATAATTTCATTCTTTTAAGGATGAATATTTGCCATTACTGAGAACAGTCAAAATAATGACATAGGTTTAGATGGCCATTCCAAACATAGGTTTTTTGAAATATTTTGAGCAATGGATACATAACAGGAGTAAGTGTATAGCTTTGCAAGATGGCTGTTATAAAGCAAATAGGTTATTTTGGGTATAAATGGAAATTAAAAAACTGGTTTAATTTCTTTATGGTTATATCTCATGGCTTGGATTATATCTATAAAATCAGAATATTAAATGGCTTCTCAAGGATAATAATTAGAAGGATGACACATGTATAAGTTTTATTATATTTGTCTAAATTATATTTTCTTACACCTCGTACACCCAAAGAGATATCTGAATGTGAAATCAGAAGAATATTAGAAAACTAAAATTGCAACATGTCAATTTTCATTAGTTCTCCTCCTCAGAGAGATTTACAGTTCAGGCAGAAGATTTAAGTCCCTGCTGAAAACTGGCATCCAGAGTTACCGCCTGGGAGCAATTTATTATTATTCTTTTTTGGGAAAAAAAAAAGTTTGTTTGGTTCTTAGGTTACAGAGTATGAGTTGGATAAAATTAAGTTAGTGGTTTCAAAGACTATGGAACTTCTACAACTCAAAAACATTGTGTTTAGAACTAATATAATTTAATTTGCTGGCTGTAAAGCCATAACGTGGACTAGTGACTGTGAATATTTAGGAGAGCAGGGACAAATCAAAACACCCTGTTCAGAAATACAGACTAGTAATGGTAGAGCTGAAATTAAAACAGTTTTGGTACTAGAAAATGTATGTGTGAATAAAAAGAATAAATTTTCTCCTTTTTAGAAGTGACTTTTTTAATGTAATGGCAAAATGACTTATTCATGGTCACAATGCAAATAATGGAAAACAAAACCAAGAATCTAGATCACACATCACCTGTCTCTTATGCGGCTGATGCCTCTACAGCTGTTGGTGAGGGCTCTGATTGTCTTAGCACCATCTATCTTCCCTGACCATAAAACTAAGGATTCTAGAAATGTCTATTGTTTGTGTAGGGATGGAAAGATATTATTGGGAAACTCATTTACCCACTCTAAGCCTATTTTCCCATCTGTAAATGGGGCAAGATAAATTAGCTTGTATATATATATATATATATGATGATGATTTGCTGAGGATTGTTGTAACTTCTTGCATATTACAGACAGTAAATGATCACTGGATTGACTGACATTAGGTAGATACTTGAACCTGAGATCCCATCTACTTGGATGTTCCTTCCAAAGAATTATATTACAAACTATCTATCCTGTGCCATTCTGGTTTATGTCTTCTCATAACTTCTCCAAGAGGACTGATCTAGCGTGTTTGGAGACTTCCTTGCTTTTTCCTGATAATACCAGGATACCAGTGGAGCATTCATTCTGTGCCATCTTTTATCCTTCACACTAGCCATGCACCCAGTTCATCTTCTTCACTTATATATTTCACTGATTATCTCCTTGAATCTAATTATTTTCTAAAGTTCCTTGTTATAGTTGTAGCCTATCCATATCTTTCAGATGTCTCTGCACTGCTCACTGGGTGGAAATGAAATCTCAGTATAAAAAAACACAATTGTTTTTGTATGGTAATATAATACACAAACACAACATACAAATATACAACAACTGGTAATTGTCAAAGATGGGATTTGAGTTCAATTCTTTTTAAGCTACATCTCCAGTCCTCTTTCCACTATACTATTCTAATGTTCTATAACTAGCTTATACATTGGATGTTGCCTTCTACCTTCTCTATATTCTCCCAGATTTAGTTCACTGAACTTGAGAGAAGAGAAAAAAGTACAACTTAGGTCCCTAGGTTTCATTTGCTTTCATTAACTTTCAGTAGAGGAGCCCAAATCCCACTCATTGGGCAAATTCTAATTTTAACACGAAATCTTGATGAAAACTTTCAACAAGATCTTCAATGAAAACAATTATTTCAATTTTGGTTTTGTTTTCAGGTAAAATAAAATAGATTATAAACTAACTCCATCCCAATCAGCAATATGAAACAGGTGCCATACTTTTACATATTGTGCTTTGTTTTTAGAAATACATACAACTAAAGAATAATGAAGTACTAAGTAATTCATTCCTATCAGAGTATGAGTAAAAATAAAATCCATCCCATAATATATCTTTATACAGTCCATAAGAAAGGCTATCGAATAGTCATTTGAATGTTTCTTTATATCTACACATGATACCATTTTCTTCTCATGACCTATTATTTTAACTTCAATTTCTGAAACTGAAATGATAAACAATTAAATCTTATTACTTGTGTCTTGAGCTGCTGAGAGGCAGGAAAACCTAAGCTGAGGCTGTTGCTTGGTTGCAATGAGTGTTGAGTGACAGTCTTGACATTAAATTTCCTGGCCTTTGTCAAGTTGTATCAAGAGCATAACACAGCTTTCCAGCTTAACTATCTGGAGTGAATCAAATCCTTAACGCAGCAGATTCTTTGGAAGAGTGCCAAGCCTCGCTGCAACATGTACAAATCAGTGTAATCTGCAACACAACGCATGATCTCCTGGCACTTTATTCAAGCAATAGGAGAAATCTGATGCTTGCCTCTGGCTGTCATAGCCAGCCAAAATATTATTTCACAAATAGGGAAGGAATTTTTTGAGGAAAGGTAACCCCTGGGAAAAAAAAAATATGGGGCCTCATTTTTCTGGTGAGAAAGCAGCTATTTTATTGACTGTTCCAAATATACAACACAATTACCCTCATGTTGGGGTTTAATAAAGGGTTTTACATAATAACATAAACAAATGTCCTTTCCTTCCATATCTGAATGTTTGTTGTTTCGGACTTAAATCTGAGACCTTTGGGATGCTACATAGATGTGGATATGTTTAAAAAAAAAAAAAAAAAAAAGGTCTTTGATACTGAGGGGATAGCATGTTCCTGGGAAGCCCAGAAATCCTTTCAAGTCAGAAGTGCTGCATTTAGTATATGAAAATGGGTATCCTCCGGAAAGCCAGGATGAGAACCAGCATAAAAGAAGAATTAGAAACCTCAGATTATCTTCTCATTCATTTTAGTTATACTAAGAGGAAGATAAGAACAAAAAAAGGGTAATTACTCAGGGTAAACATGTCAGAGGGAAGGTATAAGTATTGAATTCTTCATTGAACTGGAAAAATGACTAAGAGTGAGTTAATACTTTAGATAGGGAAAGAGAGAGTAAAACAGTAACACAAAGTTCTGATTATAAGGTTCAAATGAAATATAGTGCCAGGTATTTAAATGAGTTAATATACCTGAAGATAAAGTCATAGCCAATTACCTTCAAAAGAAAAGGGGAAAATGGAAAGTATTAAAAGAATGAAGAAGGGCAAAAGATGCACTTTTTTTTTTTTAAATGAAGACTGGAGTCTATAAATTAAGGTTATTGTTTATCCTTCGTTCTCCAAGAGGACCACTGGATTTAATCAAGGGAGGGCTGTGCAAGGTCACCTGCCTACTTTCCTTCCAGAGCCATCTGGGTTCAGTGACCAGATATAGATCAGATCAACTGGAGATGGCCTAAATGCAATGGGAGACCTTGGCCATTTTAAGCTAAGGTCTTCAACAGGTCTCAGTTGGACTAACGCTGCCCCCATTCAGTGATTAAAGCTAGGTAGCAATTGAGGCAAAGAATCTCCTTTTTTACCTTGTCAAAAAAACCCCAAAAAATCTTAATAAATCTGAGAGGGGTAAATACTCAGGTTTCTAGGCAAAACCAAATGATTGCTATTTACACTCAATCTGAGTCTATCAGAATGAACAATGACCAAAAGGGGCATGGCCTGGGACCTAATGGTGGCTAATCAGAGAATCAGAGGGGTTTTTAATTTAAGGCATGGTCCTTACAAAAGAAATCTAGTCAGTAAACCCCAAGATATCTTGGGAGGGTTCAGAGATCCAAAAGAAAAAACAAAACTTTTAAGAACATCTGTAGGTAGGGCAGTCAGGTGGTGCAGTGGAGAGAGCACCAGCCCTAAAATCAGGAGGACGTGAGTTCAACTGAGTACTTAACATTTCCTAGCTGTGTGACCCTGGGCAAGTCATTTAACCCCAATTGCCTCAGCAACAACAACAAAAGAACATGATAGGGAGGAAGAGAAGGAGGGAGGGAAGGAGAGAGAGAGGGAGGAAGGGAGGGAGAGAAGGAGGACAAGAGGGGAAGGAGAAAGGAAGAGAATTTTCCAACTGACAAGTTCCAATTTGTAGGCCAATTCTACTCACAGAGGTTGTTTATCTTTCATTCTCGAAGAGGAACATGACATCAGAGAGGCGATGCCATGACATGCAAATGAATTGGATTTAAATGGGGGTGCACTGTGCAAGATTACCAGCCTCCAGGACAATTTCAGAGAAGCCTGGAGAGACTTGTATGAACTGATGCTGAGCGAAATGAGCAGAACCAGGAGATCATTATACACGGGAACAACAATACTATATGATGATCAATTCTGATGGACATGGCTCTCTTCAACAATGAAATGTTTCAAACCAGTTCCAATTGTTCAGTGAAGAAAGCCATATACACCCAGAGAGAGGGTGTGAAATGTGGACCACAACATAACATTTTCATGCTTTCTATTGATGTTTGCTTACACTGTGTTTCCCTTCTCAGATTTTTTTTTCTTGTAGATACGATGTTTCTTGCACAACAATAAGTGTGGAAATATGTATACATATATTCGATTTGTCAAGTGTTTTAACATAATTAACATGTAGTGGATTTCCTGCCATCTAAGGGAGGGGGTGGGGGTAAAGGGGGAAAATTTGTAACAGAAAGCTTTGTAAGTAAGGGTCAATGTTGAAGAATTACCCATGCATGTTTTGCAAATAAAAAGCTTTAATTAAAAAAAAAAATTACTTGCCTCACTTTCCCTTCCAGCATTAGAGCCAACTGAATCCAGTGGCCATACAGATACAGATCAGGACAACAGGAGATGGCCCCCATAAAATAAGGACAACAAAGTTAAACAGAGAAAGTACTGGCTCTGGTACTAGAGGATCTAGATTCATTTTTTAGTTCATATGCTTATTACTTATGTGACTGTGGGCAGGTCACTTGGGCCTTAGTTTCCTCAGTTAAAAAAATGGAGAAACTGGACTAAATTATCTGAGGTCCCTTTCAGCTCTAGATCTATGAGTTAGACTTCTCTTTCTAATAAGACTCAAAAAAGAATTTTTTTTTTTTTTTTTGGCTGAGGCAATTGAGATTAAGTGACTTGCCCAGGGTCACACAGCTAGGAAGTGTTGAGTGTCTGAGACCAGATTTGAACTCAGGCCCTCCTGACTTCAGGGCTGATGCTCTATACACTGTGCCACCTAGCTGCCCCTCAAAAAACAATTCTTTTTTATTATTATTTTTTTATTTTAAGCTTTTTATTTGTATAACATATGTATGGGTAGTTCCCCAAC
>JAJPUD010000165.1:321473-417573 GCA_023553655.1 Myrmecobius fasciatus | reverse complement strand
TATGGGTAGTTCCCCAACCTTGATCTTTACAAAGCTTTCCAATACAAATTTTACCCCTAGTCCCCTCCCCTCCCCCAGATGGCAGGAAGTCCACTACATGTTAATAATGTTGAAATGCTTGAGAAGTTATGCAAGAAAAATCCTATCTACAAGAAAAAAAAAAGAATCAGAGAAAGGCAACACAATGCAAGCAAATGTCAATAGAGATCATGAAAATGTTACGTTGTGGCCCATATTTCATGTCCCTCTTTCTGGGTTTATATGGTTTTCTTCAGTGAGTAACTGGAACTGGTTTGAGACAATTCTTTATTGCCGAGAGCCATGTCCATCAGAATTGATCATCATGTAATACTGTTGTTGCTGTGCATGATGATCTCCTGGTTCTGCTCGTTTCACACAGCATCAGTTCATGCAAGTCTCTCCAGGCCTCTCTGAAATCGTCCTGCTGATCGTTTCTTACAGAGCAATAATATTCCATAACATTCATATACCATAATTTATTCAGCCACTCTCCCAATTGATGGGCATCCCTTCAGTTTCCAGTTTCTAGCCACTACAAAAAGGGCTGCCACAAACATTCTTGCACATGTGGGGCCCTTTCCCTCCTCTAAGATCTCTTTGGGATATAGGCCCAGTAGAAACACTGCTGGGTCAAAGGGTATGCACAGTTTGACAACTTTTTGAGCATAGCTCCAAATTGCTCTCCAGAATGGTTGGATCCGTTCACAGTGCCACCAACAATGTATTAGTGTCCCAGTTTTCCCACATCCCCTCCAACATTCATCGTTATCTTTTCCTGTCATTTTAGCCAATCTGACAGGTGTGTAGTGGTATCTCAGAGTTGTCTTAATTTGCATTTCTCTGATCAATAGTGATTTGGAGCAACTTTTCCTATGACTAGAGATGGTTTTAATTTCATCATCTGAAAATTGTCTGTTCATATCCCTTGACCACTTATCTATTGAAGAGTGGCTTGAATTCTTATATATATGAGGCAATTCTCTATATATTTTAGAAATGAGGCCTTTATCAGAACCATTGAATGTAAAGATGATTTCCCAATTAGATGCTTCCCTCCTAATCTTGTCTGCATTTGTTTTGTTTGTACAGAAACTTTTTAACTTAATATAGTCAAAATTATCCATCTGGTGTTCAATTAGGAGTTCCAAGTCTTCTTTGGACATAAATTTGTTCCACCTCCACAGGTCTGAGAGATAAACTATATTACGTTCCTCTAACTTGCTTACAAAGTCCCTCTTTATATCTAGATCATGAACCCATTTAGATCTTATCTTGGTATGTGGTGTTAGGTATGGGTCAAGCCCTAATTTCTTCCACACTAGTTTCCAATTTTCCCAGCAGTTTTTGCCAAATAGAGAGTATTTATCCCAAAAGCTGTGGTCTTTGGGTTTATCGAACACTAGGTTGTTAAGGTTAATGCCTAGGTTGTCCTGATAACCTATCCTGTGCCACTGATCCACTGCTCTATTTCTTATCCAGTACCAGACGGTTTTGATGACCGCTGCTTTATAATACAGTTTTAGATCTGGTACAGCAAGGCCACCTTCATCTGCCTTTTCAAAAAACAATTCTTAAAAGGATGGTTAGGGAACACATATGAAGAAACTTGGATGCTTAGTCTAAAAAAAAAAAAAAAAAGGATAGGGAAGAATATGATCGCTTCCTATACAAAAAAGTTTTTTGGAAGAGGAATGAGCCTCATTCTGGATGGCTCCTGATATAAAAGTAGGGGCAATGGGTAAAAGTTAAAAAAGAAGAAAATTTAGGTCTGATACCAGGAAAAACCTGTAACAGTAAGAGGTCTCCTTGGGATAGAAAGTTTTCATTTTACTAAAGCTTTCCAAGATGGATCCATCTATAATTACATGAAAAAATGTTCTAAATCACTATTGATTATATTAAAATAATTCTGAAGTATCATTTCATACCTCTCAAATTGGCTAAGATGACAGGAAAAGATAATGATATCTGGAGATGTGGGAAAATTGGAACATTAATGTATTATTGGTCGAACTGTGAACAGATCCTGTCATTCTGGAGAGCAATATGGAACTATGCCCAAAGGGTTATAAAACTGTATATATCCTTTAATCCAGCAGTGTCTCTACTGGGCCTGTATCCCAAAGAATCATAAAAGAGAGAAAAGGACCCACATGTGCAAAAATATTTGTGGCGGCCCTTTGTGTAGTGGCAAGGAACTGGAAACTGAATGGATATCCATCGGTTGAGAAATGCCTGAATAAAGGGCAGCTAGGTGGCGCAGTGGATCGAGCACCAGCCCTGAAGTCAGGAGGACCTGAGTTCAAATCTGGTCTCAGACACTTAACATTCCCTAGCTGTGTGACCCTGGGCAAGTCACTTAACCTCAATTGCCTCAGCAAAAGGCAAAAAAAAAAAAAAAAAAGAGAGAAATGGCTGAATAAATTATGGTATATGAATATAATTGAATATAATGGAATATTATTTTTCTATAAGAAATGATGAACAGGCTAATTTCAAAAAAGCCTGGAAAGACTTATATAAACTGATGCCTAGTGAAGTAAGCAGGACTAAAAGAACACTGTACACAGTAACAACAAGATTATGTGATGATCAACTATGATGGACCTAGCTTTTCTCAGCAATACAGTGATCCATGACAATTCTAATAGATTCAGGATTAAAAATTCCATTTGCATCCTGAGAGAGAACTATGGAGAATGAATGTTATATTCACTTTTTTTTTTTTTGGGGGGGGGAGGGTTTGCTTCCACCCCCTCATGATTTTTCCCTTTTGTTCTAATTTTTCTTTCACAACATGACTAATATGGAAATATATTTAAAATAATTGCACATGTATAATCTATATTAGATTGCTGTTTTAGGGAGGGGGAAACTAAGAAAAGAAGGAAAAAAATTTGGAACTCAAAATCTTACATAAATCAATGCTGAAAACTATTTTTATATGTAATTGGAAAAATAAAATATTACTGAAATCAAAAAAAAAAAAAACCCACCTCCAAGATAAAGCAGAATAACCATCTTCTGGCTATGTTGTAGAGGGGATTAATTGAGCAGCTGAGGAGATAGTATAGTTCAATGATAAGAATGCTGGATTTGGAATCACAGGTTTGGGGTTCAAATTCTTGATTTGGAACTTATTACTTGGTATTACCATGAACAAGTAACAATCAAAAGCCATTTATTAAGAATTTACTATAAATTAAATACAATCCTAGGCATTAGGGATACAGAGACAAATGAAATAGTCTTTGCTCAAGTTGCTTACATTCAATTGGAATAAACAAATGTACACAAAAGTATATACAGAACATAGACAAAATAAATACAGGATAATCTTGAAAGGGAGAATAAATGGAGCTTGAGGATCTGTAAAGAAAACAGTGCTTATGGTGATTTTGGGGGGAAAAAAACAAACAAACAAACAAAAAAACCTTAAGAGGTGGAGTCAGAAAAAAGTTCAAATCCAGCCTTAGATATTTAATAGATGTGCATCATTGGTCAAGTCACTTAATATCTCTTAGCCTCAGTTTTCTCATCTGTAAAATGGAGATATTAACACCACAAGATCATTCCTTGTAAGGAGCAAACGGGATAGTGTGTGCAAAGTGTTTTGCAAACCTTCAAGTGCTATATAAATGATAGCTAGTATTCTTGTTACTATGATTGTTCTTTTTATATATGTAAGTCTATTTGAAGTTCGCTAAAAATAAAATGGAGCATATCATGTGGGTCTAAATAAATTTCCCAGCAAATTACTTACAAATTTTCCCAAATATATTTATTAATAAATTCATTCACCTGTTTTTATTTTCTTCAGTTTTACCAAACTCTAAACTTGTATGCAATTATTTAGATATCATGTGTTTCAATTCTATTACACACACACACATACACACACACACACACACACACAATATTTGGTCAAAATCAGTTATTTTGATGATAATCCATTTTATAATGTTTTACATTTTGAGATTGCTTTACTATTTTCATCAACTTTTTTTTCTCCAGAGTGTGCCTTAATATTTTCACCTACTAATTTTTCATTCTCATTCATGAATTTCACTAAGAAAACCCTTTTAATTGATATTACATACAAGTAGGTGGTGGCAGTGGCATTGGTGGTGAATTATTGGTATGTCTTTTACCTGTACTAATACAGACAAGTAGAAGCTGTCTATAGTTTAAATTGAGCTACCTAGTCCAAGTGGTAAGTAAATTACCACTTAAGTCACATAGACAAAGTTTGTGTCAAAATAGGGCTTTCTAGCTCCAAGGATACCTATTTATCTATTGCTCCACTCTATTAGCTCATATCATTTAATAAATAAGGGGGATAATGTCATTTTAATTCTACTAAGGCAATCTATGAACAATGAATGTCACTTCTCTTGTTTAGCTTTCTTTTTATTTCAGTCATTATAGCTTGTCCTTATGCCAGTAAATTTTGAAATAGGTTAATTTCCAAAATTAAGACTTTTTCGTTGTTATTTTAAATAAGATTTTAATGATTTAAATATTTATCACTTATAGGTAAAATGAAAAGGTCAATGGGTATTTTGATATTCCATTACTTTGCTAAACTTATCTAGTTGTCTCTTGATTTTTTTGGCTGAGTTGACTGTATTTTCTAGATAAACCATGATGTAAATATTTTGATAATAATGGCAGCTTACATTTATGTAGCACCTATTATATGCCAGGAACAATGCAAAGCACTTTACGGTATTTTCACTAAATTCTGACAATTACCCTGAGAAGCAGTCCCTATGATTATATAATTTTATATTTTTTAAATGAAGAAACAGGCCAACAGAATGTCAGTGACTTGCCCAAGGTCCCACAATAAGTGTCTGAGGCTGGATTTGGATTCAGGTCTTTCTAAATCCAGTCTGGCACTGTTTCAATTATGCTCCCAACAGCCTTAATCCTTCCACTATCTTTTTTCTTTTGTTATTGAAATTGCTATTATTCCCAATACTGTATGCAAAAAAGCAGTTAGTGAGAACACTATTCCTTTCTTGCATATTAAGACGTTTTTTAGCTTAGCTTATATACTTTTTTGGGGTGCCAGGCCTGGAGTCTGGAAAATTCACCTTCCCAAATTCAGATTAAACACCAGAAACTTACTAGCTGTGTAAGCCTGGACAAATCACTTCACCCTGTTTGCCTCAGTTTCCTCATCGTAAAATGAGTTGGAGAAGAAAATGACAAATGACTCCAATCTTTGCCAAGAAAACCCCAAATAGTGTCATGAAGAGTCACACATGCTGTTATTATGCTAAAAAAAACCTCTCTAATCTTTTTAGTTTTTATCATCGATGAATACTGAAGTTCAGCAAAGTTTTATTCCACCTCTATTTTTATTTATTCTGAATAATCAGGATAATTTTTTTAAAATATTATATTTTTCTACAGCTAATATGTATCTGAAATTTGGGGATCTAATGTGAGAAACTGGTCTAATAATTTTAAAGTGGGTTTAAGATTAATATCATATCAGCCCCATAAAAGCTAATGATTTATCTTTTCTCATACACATAACTTAAATGAACTAGATGAGTATTTGCAAAAATGGATAATAGCTAGAATAACAGAACAAGAATCAGAATATTTAATAATACAAAATCCCCAAAAGGAATTAAATAAAACATAAATGAAATATCAAGGAAACAAGAATTGCAACTAATAAAGCCAAGATGTTCAAGTTACAGGGGAAAATGCACCAAATTACAATCATATTTCTTGGCTTTAGCAGAACTAGAAAACATACCAAATCTAATCCTTATTAGCAAATTCAAGAAACAACCCCAGAGAGATACTTTTTTAGCCCAGGTTGGCAGAAAGAGATATAAACAAAGTCTAAAAACACTGAGGACTGGTTCTGGCCAGAAGCATACAGCAGCACCACATAAGATGTGTGCCACAGCAAGATGTAATACTGGTCTAGAACAGAGGGATATGGCATGCAGGAACAGGTGACCACTGGAAGCATTGTTCTTCAATATACATTTCTGGGTCACAGAAACAGGATGAGCAAAGAAAGGAACTTTACTATATGGGTGAGGATGTTAAACAAGGTGAAGAGAGGCTATGGAAGGAACAAGTTCTGAAGCAAGCAGCAATTTTGTGGCTCTGAAATCAAGATGAAGCAGCTGAACTGAGTCTCACTTTCAAGTCATGGTCAAGTATAACAATTTCAGAAGTGATAATCAGGGCAAAATCCCAGAACAAAGGGAAACCTCCAGTCTACTCTGGACAAGCAAAACTTTCCAAATGACTTACAGTATCTCAGTTCTGAAGTAGTCTAAAATTCCAAATGGGGTAAGCTCACAGGCTCACTGCTCAGACTCAAAACAAGGTCAAGAACTTGGGGAGCTCTAAATGGGGAGGGAAGGACAAAAATAAAAGTCTGCCTTGGATTGGAGCACTGAAAGCTCTACAGAATTCTTTTTAAATTGCCTATGAAATCACAGAATAACACAATACTTAATACTCCAAGAAAGCAAAAGGACTTTCTCAGACATACTGACTGAAGTGTGCAGAAGTTAACCCTTACATATGGCTAAAGTTAGGAAGAAGGCTGGAAGACAAGCAAACAAAACAAACAAACAAAAGAATGCTACCTTAAAAAACTATTATAATAATGGGAACACTGGAAACATAAACCCTTCTGGGAAAGAACTGACCCTAAACATCTACAAGCAAAAAACAAAACAAAACAAAACAAAAAACAAAACAAAACAAAAAAACAAACAAACAAACAAAAAAACACCAAACATAACAGCTGGGACACAAATTCAACTGGAACTACAATTTCCTGAAAGGAATGAAGCAAAAGTTAAGGAGTTTTAAAAGTTTTTGTAAGTGACATGAGAGAATTAGAAGGAAAAAAAAGTTAGAAATGAAATTTGTGAAGGAAAAACTGGAAAGCGAATAGCTTGGAACAGTACAAAACCTTGTCCAAGCAACAAATTCTCTGAAAATTAGAATGACCAAACAGAAGCCAAAGACTCCATGAGACAACAAGGAATGTTAACACAAACTCAAAAGATTGGCCAAAAAAAAAAGGATGAAAATGTAAATCATATAATAGTAAAAATTATTGACCAGGGAAATAGATCAAGAAAAATAAACCTGAGAATCTTAGGATTTCTTGAAAGCCATGACTAAAAAAGAGCCTAGACATCATATTTTTAAAAGTTATTAATTAAAAAAACTGACCAGAACTCTTAGAACCAGAAAACAAAGTGGAAACAGAATATACTGGTCATTACCATAAAGAACCTCAAAATGAAAAGTCTCAGGAACATTATAACCAAAATCCAAAGCTTCCATGTTATATAAAAATTTCTGCAAGCAGACTTAAACAAAGAAGAATTAAAAAAGAGGGAAAAAGGAAAACACTTCCAGGCTAAAAGGAGAAAAGATCAGGGGAAATTATCTCATGTAAATAGGTTACGGAAGTAGAACTCCATACAAAAGAAGAGACGTGTTGGGAGCAGGTAACACCTGAATTTCACTCTCATCTGAAATGGTCAAAAAAAAAAGCAAGAATATACACACACAGAGCTATGGAAAGAAATGAACTTTATTCAACAGAGAAATAGCAGGAGAAAGGAAAAGGGGGAATTAAAGAGAGGTGATTAAGACAGGAACTAGTCCTAAGCAAAATAAATTTTATGTATTCATATAAATACATACCTTTTTAAGTTGGGAAAGAACTGAAAATTAAGAAATGGCTAACCAAATTGTAGCATAAGAATGTGAAGGAATGATGAAGGGAATGATTTCAGAGAAACCTAGGAAGGCTGGTAAGAACTGTTGTAAAATGAAATGAACAAAGCAGAAAAATTTACAATGACAATTCCATAAATACAAACAACTTTGAAAGATTCAGGAACTCTAATGAGAATAACAACTAACCATAATTCCAGAGGGCTAAAGCTAAAACATGATGCCCACTTCCTGATACAAAGATTAAGGAATCAGAATGCAGACTAAGACATTCTTTTTGGACATGGTCAATGTGGAAATGTGCTTTGCTTATATTTTTATTTGTGAGAGAGAATTTGATTATTCTTTTTTTTTTCAATTGGAGAATGGAACAGTGATGAGGTCTCAAATAACTGGGTGCAGCTGGCAGAGAGTATTGATGGAACTGCTCCCTGAAGCAGGCAGGGAAGAATACCGAGCCGCATGTCTCATCCTCTTTGAAGGTTGAGAGCAGCCCCAGCTCTTTATATCCAATCAGAAATCTGAATTGTCAAACCTCTGAGGTTGAAATTTCCCATGAAATCTGTCCATGGCTCACATCATCTTCGCTGGATCAGTCTACCAGGACACTCTGCCTTAGTGTCTTTCCCCTCCCCCTCTCCCCATGCCACATAGTCTCTCTCTTCTTATCCTGCCATCTTCCACTATGCCTTATGGTGGCTTTTTTCTTCTTACAGATAACTAATTCTTTTAGGGTACCTCTACAAATTAGCCAGTTAGCTAAGGGCATACTTCAAACCTTATGGGTTGTTCCCTTTCTTCTGGTTAACTTTAAATTCCACTAGGAAACTAGTCTTTCCATCATTAACTAATACAACCCCTTTCCTTGCTAACTACATGCTCTCCAACTCTATTTCATATTTACCATTCCTGGTGTCTTGTCATTTTGTCTATAACCTCTCCTCTTTTTTTTTTTTTTTTTTTTTTTGCTTTTTGCTGAGGCAATTGGGGTTAAGTGACTTGCCCAGAGTCACACAGCTAGGGAATGTTAAGTGTCTGAGACCAGATTTGAACTCAGGTACTCCTGACTTCAGGGCTGGTGCTCTATCCACTGCGCCACCTAGCTGCCCCGACCTCTCCTCTTAAATAAAGCTACCTTTTGCCAAAAAGAATGGCTACTGTGAATTCTTCCTAAGACCAAACCCCAACATTTGGTGTCTACAATCTTATTATTTGGTGCTAAGCTCCAAATATATCATTTGGAACCAGGAATTGCTCTCCTAAATCACATCATTTGGTTCTGAAAATGCCTATTCATAAATCATATCAACAGGATGGTAAAAATTATAGCTCCATCATATATTTCTTGATGTGATTTAATTCTTACTCTGAATATTTAGATGCTATTTCATCCTGGGCATACACACACATTACTAAGAGTATTTATTACTTTTGTTGCTTTTAAACAAAATGTAATTTCCCTTATCTTTTTTATCATATTTTTACTGTTTCTTTGTCTAAAATACAGCTTTATGTTTCAAACGTTTCCTGCAATAATGTATTGCTTTAGTGTTTCTACTGGGCCTATATCCCAAAGAGATCTTAGAGGAGGGAAAGGGCCCCACATGTGCAAGAATGTTTGTGGCGGCCCTTTTTGTGGTGGCTAGAAACTGGAAACTGAAGGGATGCCCATCAATTGGAGAGTGGCTGAATAAATTATGGTATATGAATGTTATCGAATATTATTGCTCTGTAAGAAACAACCAGCAGGACGATTTCAGAGAGGCCTGGAGAGACTTGCATGAACTGATGCTGAGTGAAACGAGCAGAACCAGGAGATCATCATACACAGCAACAACAGTATTACATGATGATCAATTCTGATGGACATGGCTCTCTGCAACAAAGAATTGTCTCAAACCAGTTCCAATTGTTCACTGAAGAAAACCATATACACCCAGACAGAGGGATATGAAATATGGACCACAACGTAACATTTTCATGATCTCTACTGACATTTGTTTGCATTGAGTTGCCTTTCTCTGATTCTTTTTTTTTTTCTTGTAGATAGGATTTTTCTTGCATAACTTCTCAAGCATTTCAACATTATTAGCATGTAGTGGACTTCCTGCCATCTAGGGGAGGGGAGGGGACTGGGGGTAAAATTTGTAATGGAAAGCTTTGTAAAGATCAATGTTGGGGAACTACCCATACATATGTTATACAAATAAAAAGCTTCAATAAAAAAAATAATAATCAATCACTGTAAAAAAAAAAAAAAAAGTATTGCTTTATTCTGCTTTTTAATCCACGCCCTTGAGAACAGTCCTTTCTCCTTGTAGCCTCAACATTTACCATAATGCTTGTCACATAAGTACTTTAAAATGCTTTTTTTCATGTATTTATTCATTCATTTACCTTATTTTTATTTATCTCATAATATTTACTACATATTGCCATGTACCAAGGTATTAGTTATGTTTTATATCCCATGTTATATTGTAAGATACTAGAAGTTAGGGACTGAGTCTTATTCATCTTTTTGTACCACACCATGTAGTGCTAAGCACAATGTCTGACACTTAGTAGGGTCTTAAGAAATGTTTGGTGATTGGTTGTTAAGTAATTGATAGCAGAAAAATAAAAATCAATAAATTAACTCAATGAATATTTACTGAATTATGTGCAAGGAAAACTCCAAATACACAACATGCTGGAGACTTAATTATTGATATTTCTCCTGATAGGGTATTGTTGCACAGTCACGTCTGACTTTTGTGAACCCATTTGAGTTTTCGTAGCAAAGAATCTGGAGAGGTTTACCATTTCCTTCTCAAGCTCATTTTATATATGAGGAAACTGAGGCAAACAAGATTAAGTGACTTGCTCAGAGTCAGGCAGCTAGAAAATGCATGAGATCAAATATGAGCTCAGTTCTTCCTGGATTCAGATCTGGCACTCTCCTCACTATGCCATCCAACTCCTCAAGCTTTCTCCAGCCTCTGACACTGTTGATCATTCATTCTCTTCTCTCTAGGTTCTCTGCACACTATTCTCATACTCCTGGTTTTCCTTCTACCTCTATGTCCTGCTTCGTCTCTGTTTTCTTTGAGGTATCCTCATCTAGATCAGGGCTTCTTAAACTGTTCCTGCTCATGACTCCCTTTTAGCTGAGAAACTTTTGTGCAACTCCAGGTATACTTGTATATAAAATACGTTTACAAATCAAACATTTACTGACAGTAAATCATAACACTGTGATCCCCATATTCAATTATGCAATCCCATGTAGGGTCATGACTTTAAGAAGCTTTGATCTGGATCATGCCTTCTAACTCTAGGGCCAATAGGTCCTATTTTGGGTCCTCTTCCCTGTTCCCTCTACAATTTCATCTGGTGATCTCATTAGTTCTCATGGAGCTAATTACCATCTCTACATTGAGGATTCTTGAATATACTCATTCTACCCAAATTGGCCTCCATTCTTAAATGTCCAACTACTTTTCAGACATTTAGAACTGGATGTTCAATAGACTGAACTCATTATCTTTCCCCCTAAATTCTCCCACATTCCAAACTTTCCCTTTACTGTAGAAAGCAATGCCAATCTCTCAGTCCTTCAGGCTTCTTCATTACTGCTTGTTCCTCAAATCCAATCTGTTTATACCTCTCTTAATTTGACCTTTGATATTCATTTCTCAGATATACCCATTTTTGCTTCTGATGTTGTCATCACTCTGGAGCAGGCTCTAATCAATTCATGCTTAGATTATTGCAATAGACTGCTAATGAAGCCTTTAGGCTCTCTCCAATTCAATCCATTCTCCAATTAGCCACCAAAGTGATTTTCCTAAAGCACAGATCAAAATATACCATCCTTCTATTCAAACTCCAGTGGTTCCCTAGAGTCCCCACGAGCAAATAAAGAAAACCTCTATATGGCATTCAGGGCCATTCATAACCTAGCCTCCTCCTCCAATTTCCAAGATTCTTACACCTTACTCTCCATCACAGCAACACATGACCTCCTGGCTATTATATTAATAAGACTCCATCTCTCAAATGGCATTCTTTCTGGCTGTCCTCTATGACTGGATTGTTCTCCATCCTCAATTTTGCCTACTAGTTTCTTTCAAGTCCCAATTAAAATCCCATCTTTTATAGAAAGCTTTTCCCAAGTCCTTTTAATTCTAGACTCTTAATAATTCTTACTTATTTTTCTTCTATGCATCTTGATTATACAGATTGCTTACATTTGTTTCCCCCATTAGACTGTGAGCTCTTTCAAGGCAGGGACTGTCGTGTGTGTGTGTGTGTGTGTGTGTATAACTTAGCACAGATCTGGCTTAAAGTAAGTATTTAATAAATGTTTACTATTGACTGACTAGCTTAGCCTTTAATTTAGAAGGCAACTCACAAAGGATATGTCATTACTTTGGAACAAGATTACAGATAAAAGATATCTACTCTATTTTCAAAGCAAGTTTCTTTCTCTTCAACTGAAACACTGGTGTTTTCTTGTGCTGAATTCCCATAGCATTTTAAGAATCAAAGCAAACGGGCAGCTAGGCAGCACAGAGGATAGAGCACCAACCTTGAAGTCAGGAGGACCTGAGTTCAAATCTGGTCTCAGACACTTAAAAACACATACTACCTGTGTGACCCTGGGCAAGTCACTTAACCCCAATTGCCTCAGGGGAAAAAAATCAAAGCAAAAATCTGCCTAAATTAACTGATTCTATTTTTCACTCCAACAAAAGCTACCCATTGGTAATACGAAGATAGTTTTAAAAATTGTCATGTACAAAGGAAATACTATTTCTTTTTCCTGTGGCTTCCTTTACTAGATAACCAAGATGATTTTCAAAATAAAATTCTCTGTAACTTGTTTTTATAAAGACAAAACTGACATAATTAAATATTTTTCTTGATGATCCCATCTCTTTTCCTGTAAAGACAGTGATACACTCTGAAGGTGTAATTTACACAAAATAATGACAGCTGGACAACAAACTGAAAACACTGTAGTTGCTCCAACTACTTTAGTAAATTGCAGGCAATAATAAAGTGGCAAAAACGTCACTTTAAAATGACATATTGGCTTTACCCCCCACACTGAGATAACAATTGAAAAAGCACTTAGTACAGAGTAGGCACTATATAGATGGTTATTCCTTTCCTTTCCCCTTAAGTAAAGTTCAATCATTTGATTATTTTTAAATTCAGTCAGTTGATTCCATGAAAATGGCTTTAAAATATTTTCAAATATATTGTATGCTTTTAATGAAACCAAAATACTTCATTTAAGCAAGCTTTTGATTTTATGCCCTGAATCATGATTTTCCCAAAATCTTAGGGTTGGAGGGTACCTAAAGTTCTTGCATAAGAACCTTTTCTCCAACATTCTTGACCAGCGGTCAGTGAGCAGTTGTTGAGCAGCTAAAGTAAATCAAATTTTGTGGATTCTAAAGAAGACCTGTTCCACTTCCCCTGCCTTGCACAGCTTTTTAGTAGGAGGGGATAGCTTGAGCCCTGGTCCTTTCCCTTTTTTGCCTAAGTGACTTAGAGCAAGTCACATAATCCAGGGACACAGTTTCCCCATCCATTCAATACAAGCTCACATCAGATTAGATGTTCTTGTCCTTCACTGGACCCCTTTGGAAGCCCAGTGAAATCCATGCACTCCTTGTTGACATAATGTTTTTAAATGCATAACATAAAATATAAAGGATTACAAAGGAAATCAGTTATAACAAAAGTTACTAGGTATTAAATAAGCTGCTGAACCCCCAGTTGAGAACCCCTGTGTGAAATGGTCTGAGATTTTTTCTAGCTCTGAAAAGTGCTGACCTTAGGAATTCCTAGGATCCTAGTTCTCCTAGAACTTTCATGACTCTCAAGCAATTACCACGTGATATGTCCTCTAACAACATATCAAATTCCTTCTTTACTCACTTTTGTCCTCTGAATGTTCTCTACCTTACCAATGTTTTCCTAATCTGTGGCACCCAGAAATGAATACACTATCCTGACATTTCTAAGTATCCTAATAATCTTCTGTGCCAGGTCTTTCAGTATCCTTAGATGCCATTTATTTGACTCATGTCATGTGACATTAAGAGCAGCTATTTTCCATGTACTGTGTGATCTGGGGACTCCAGCCTTCTTGCTGTTTCTTTTTCTTTCTTTCTTTTTTTTGGTGAGGCAATTGGAGTTAAGTGACTTGCCCAGAGTCACACAGCTAAGAAGTGTTAAGTATCTGAGACCAGATTTGAACTCCGGTCTTCCTGACTTCAGGGATGGTGCTCTATCCATTGTGTCACCTACCTGCCAACTCTTGCTTTTCTTAAACACAATATTCCATATCACTGTCTCCCATACCTGGAATTCTCTTGCCTTCTCATCTCAACCTCCTGGTTTTCCTGGCTTCCTTCAAGTTTCAACTGAAGTCCTACTTTCTGCAAGAAGTTGTTCCCAGTCCTCCTTAATCTAAGTGTTTTTCCTCTGAGACTACCCTCAATTTATCCTATACATATCTTATTTATACTTAATCTTAGGCATGTTGTCACTTTCATCAGATGGTATATTCCTTGAGAGCAGGAACTGTTTTGTTTTTTTTTTTGTATTTGTTTCTTTGTAATCCCAGAACATAGCAAAGTGTCTGGCCAACAGAAGGTGCTTAAATGTTTTGGCAATTGACTGGCTGACATAAGCATTCAGAAGTCATTAGGAACATTCTAATCAGTTGTGTTTAACTGATTTTCAAAACATGAAGAATGAGCAATGCAATTTCTACTATATATCCTAAACTATTAGTAAGGGGTTTATCAACTCGAAGATGAATCAAAAGCACTGGCTTCTTTCTTTACTGAGAAAAAATAATGGGCCCTATAACTTAGCATTCAGATAATTCCAAAAAAGTAATGAAGTTAAACATGATCATATTTTTGGTCCCCAAAACTGAATTAATATAGTTTTCCATTATGGTCAAAAAAAGATTTGTTTGCTAGGTTACATTTCACCTGGTATATAGCTATGAAAATTATCATGTGTTTGTATCTTACCTCATAGCTATGTCATATGATTCTGGGTGGATACATGTTTGGTCCAAAGGATTTGGCTTCAGTGCAACTTTGGGGGATGTTTTGCTCTTTTTCTTGCCTTGTTTCTCATCTGTAAACTGAACATCTATTGGAGTTGTCACAGCAACACTGAGGACTTGATCTCCTGCTGAAGATTCATTTTGTAGACCACTGTCACAAAGAAAAGGAAAGATGATAAGAAGGTAGGCCACCAGGCAGATAGGAAGGTAGGACAACAGAAGAAAAGAAAAGAAAATGGAGAAAAAAGAAGCAGAAGTAGAGGAAGATAGATTTTGGTTATCATATCTTTACCACAGATATGTACAATCCAATTTTAGCTACTTAGCCATTTCATAGAAATGAACCATTTATCACTGACTTAAAACCAAAATGTATGTATATTTGTGTATCTGCATATATACACATAAGTATATGTGTATATAAACATGTGTGTATCTAAACCCTGTGTATATACACACATGTACATGTACATAATATGAACAAAACACTAACATTATATTGTGACAAAAGAAGGATTATTGTAACTTTCATTCATTCATCCATAAAACTACTTATTCAAAACATATAAAGCATATAGTCTATAACCAGCATTATGGCAGGCAGAATTAGAAAACCAGAACAGTTTGCCTGACTGTTAAAGAGAGGAAATTGTTCCCATGGAGATCTCTATGGTTTAGTGAGTTAAGGATCAAGGAAATTAAGAAGCATCATGATTGGTATTAAGTTTCCTGGCAACAAATTTTTCTTCCCTGTTTCTACGTAATTTTGAGGCTGCAAATTGTTCTTTTTTGATATTGTCTCATTTTTTTTCCTCTATATTTATTCTCTTTATCCAGATATCAGGGTCCTAAAAAGATGGTCTCTAACCAATCACAAACTGATTATATTACTGACAAGTGAGAAACTGGGGATTCAGATGCAGACCCTCTGTGACTTGTGCTTTTCTAGAGAAATAGAGTCCAATGAAAGGACAGGCCATACAGGCAACCAAACAAATATAGATTAACAGATCTACTTTAAAAATTGAAGCTCTCAAAGAATAATTATGAAGCTCATATCTGGCAGCCACAGGATTTGAAATTTCTGCTGAATTAGCCTTTCCAACTTTGATAGCTTTCTGGATATTACCTATGACTAAGAATCGTGACAGAGTTGTTAAACTGCTAACTAGCTTCACAATGGCCAAAATATCTTTCCCAACCAAATCCTTGCATTATATCCTCTTGAAAGCCAACCCATAAAACTACTGAATTCTCTGGGAGAACTACTGATTACCTAAATATAGGTGGAAAATTTTACCAGTGTAAAAATGTTCAAGCATTTGTCATAACTATTATAATGTACATAAGTCATGATGTAATGTAATTTTGTTTTTTTTTTTTTTTAAGTAGATTGGCAAAATACAATTCATTTCATTTGGGCCCTATAATTTAATTTCAAAAACATAACATCTGTGCTGGACACATTGTCTACCAGTGTGAACCTAAGGCAAAGCTCCTTCACCTTTCTTTCTTCCTTCCTCTGTTTTAAGAAAAGGACAGGGGCAGTTAGGTGGTGCAGTGGATAGAGCACCAGGCCTGAAGTCAGAAGGAACTGAGTTCAAATCTGGGCTACTTCCTAGCTGTGTGAACCCGGGCAAGTCACTTAACACCAATTGCCTCAGCAAAAAACAAACAAAAATAAATAAATAAATAAAAGAAAAAAAGAAAAGGACAATTAAACCACCTTTGAAAAATCACAATATACCTGCAAATCAATGAAAATATTAAGTTCATTTCATTAGTTTCAAAATTAATTATGGCATAGCTAATTCTTTTCATTCTATAAAAATCTGCTGCTATGATGTTGACTATGAGTTTGAGTTAAGAGGAAAAATTAAGCTAAGTAGGAAAAACTAAGTTCAAAATGGTTAAACTTTTTTTGAAGGAAAATAATAACATTTAAAATCCTTGTTTATCAAAAGATCTTTACTAAAAGGCTAACTAACTACCTAACATTAATCTATGTAAAGAATATTTCATATGGCTCAGCTTGGTAAATTAACTATACTAATTTCAATATTTAAAAAACCTTAAAGAGAAATGGATTCCAAAAATTATTGCAGGATGAAATCTACTTTGAAATTTAAAGTAACTATAATTCTACTGGATGATCATACTCACTTGGAAGTCCCATATCATAAAAATATAAATTCTAAATCTTGGTTCAGAGTAAAAAACATCCACTAATACAAAATTTTTGGAAATTATCCATAGTAGGAGACTATAGTTACTCAGGATAACATTTTAAAGACTCTTTTCATTTAAAAACAGATTTAGAAGATCTAATAATTTATGACTCCTTAGATTTCATATCTGGATCCCCAAGATGGTGACAACATAATTTTAAAATATGTATCATTAAAAAATAGCCAAGTGGGCATTTTTCCTAAGAATTCTGAACCCTCAATACTTTGTAGTGACCCCAACTTTTTTTCACCTTGGCAACAGGTTTAATATAATTGAAGTCCTCAAAAAACTTGAACGTCTTTTTCTAATATTTTAATTTTTAAGGACAACAAACTAGACTAGAAGAATTACCTGCAGAATGTTCTGATGTAATCTTGATTGAACCTGATAAAACCTGCACATTGTTGGAAAGATTTAGGACCCAACCCTTTTACATTCTTCAGTTGCTCCCTATTAATGAAAGGCCCATTTTTCTCTCGCCATTCAATGATATTTTTGGCCCGGGTGGCATTCAGTCCTGCAATGTGCCTAAAAAGGAAAACAAATGAGGGATATGGCAATGATTGTATGTTAAAAACCAGCAAAAACTCCACAAAGGGGTATCACCCAAAAAGATAGTAATTTTTTTTCATAAGAACAAAAGTAACATCTTAATTTATAAGTCTTGTTTTATAGAGGGCTAAAAAGCAAGTTGAACCAAGGAAGAAGTCAGCAGGAGAGAAGGTATATAAGTAGCAATACTACTAAGAAATTCTAATAAACTGATTAATAATAAAGCAAAGAAAATCTGTCCCTTTTAACACTTTCTTAGATAATTTCTCTTCCTTGCCTCATCCACTCAAGTGATGATTTTGCCCATTTTCATTTAACTTATAGGATAAGACAGTACCAGAAAGCAGTACAAACTTATGTTCTGTGATCTGTTTATTTTTTTTTTCTGTCAGCCTGTTCTCAGTATAAAAAGCTGATGAAATACAGAAAGATACCTAATCATGAACGTCACACATAATATAATATTTCCTAGTAGAGCACAAGGTGTCGCGCTTGTTGCAAAGCAGCATCTAATTAACGTCATATAATTTAATTTTATGGGACCACGGGGTGCTCAAAATTACAGCAGAAAAGCAACATCTTCAATATAGGAAGCATTCCCCACAACACTACTTACATAGGGGATCTCATGCTATGGAAACAAGTTCAAAGAACAGTTAGTTTTTTATGTGTAGAACAGCAGGAAAGAGTTTGGTGGTTGAGAGAAAGAAGGGAGAAGAACAAATTTGGATTTTGATCACAAAATATGATTGAATTTTATTTATGGATTATGGATACTTTAATCAGACCTCACACCTAATAGAAAGAAATAGATAAGAGGAAAAGAGAAAAGGAAAGATCTTAAGGAAGACAGAAAAAGAGCTGGGAACATTCTAGATATTTTCAAAAGGTAATTTGATCAGACAAAAAAATTAAAAACATAGGGAGGAAAGAGGCATAGCCTGAAACTTGGAGTGACTATAAACATTTATTTTTTGGTTAGTACTAGTGTGAACTTATATGTAAGTAGTCCATTAATATATGACGGGAAACCTCTTATCTATGTTAACCTGTACACATTTATTTAACTTTTAGTTACAGACACTAATGGATTCAATGACTAACATCTGTTCACTGTTTTGGATTTTTACATATTGAAAGTGATAATGTGAGATGTTACTATAGTTTTGACTAAGTATTCTCTTCTGAAACTTCTTTCCCTTTCCAAATAGCTGTCAGTACCTTGCAGAGGTGATAGGGGTTCTTCTTGATTTCTTGGACCTGGTAAGTGAACCCACACATGCCCTCTTGCTTAAGCTGTGTCTGAGGCTTGAGAAAAACAAAATCCACTACTCTCTCTGATCTATAGCCAGCAAATTCCCATCTCACCTTAATAGAATTTCTGAACAGATGTTGATATCCACTCCCACAAAGCTGACACACTCTTCCACCACACTATCCAGAGTTGCTTTGAGTAAAGTCTGGGACACATCATGCTGAAAAGATAAAATTCAAAGAATAATGAAAAATTAAAGGGATATACTTACTAAAATAACCTATCACTTTGTCTCTGTTACCCTTCAAGACCTGAGGAATCTAATGGCAATTTTCTCTGTTTAAGTATGGTGACACATATGAAGCAAGAGAAAAATCTAGTATTTAACTGAATTCTCAGAATCTGAAACCTTCCTTCCTAATAATTATATGTTCTTTCCCTAACTATTGCAGCCCACTCTGAAATTTTATAACATGGTCTAACTTTTCATGTCTCTATTTAGAAATTTCTTTCCTGATGCCAAGATCTCTCAAATTCTTTTAAAAACAAACAAAACAAAACACTAACAATATGACCCTCCCATATCCTTAAGATAGTATCCTATCTCTTTTTCTTTTAACAGCCAAACTGCCAAAGAGATATCTACGGCCCTCACTTTTCCTCTCTAATTAGTTTCTGACTTCATTATAAAAAGTACTCTTATCAAATCCAATGGCCTATCCTTTCCCTTTTCTTTCGGTAATCCCAGCAACTCATGTGGATTCAGTTATCAATCCAAGAAATTACTCTTTGAAGTTGATATAATTTGTAAGTTTTAATTTGCATTTTTCTAATTAGCAGTAGTTTGGAGGAATTTTTACATGACTACTGATAGCTTGAATTTCTTACTCTGAAAACTGCTTGTTCCTATCTCTTGATCATTTATCAATGGGGAATGACACTTTTACTCTTATAAATTTGAATCAACTCAAAATAGTTTTTTGCTTTGTTCCCCTATTGATGCCACTCTTAATGTCTAACTCACGTATTGTTTTGGGATTTATGTAGGTATAATGTGTGTGATGTTGCTCTCTTCCTAATTTGTGCTAAAATGTTTCTAGTTTTTTCAGGAGTTCCTAGCCTAGAACTGGGGTATTGGGGCTTATTTCCATTTGCTTCTATATATGACATACTTAATATCTATTCCATTGATCAACCAATCTTTTTCAACCAGGATTAAACTATTTTGACGATTACTGCTGTATGGGACAGTTTGAGATCTTCTGTTACTAGGGTCCCTTTCTTCCCACCTCTTTCATTATTTCCCTCAAGATTCTTGGTCTTATGATCTACTAGGTAAATTTTATTATTATTTTTTCTAATGCTATGCTGTAATTCTTTGGTAGTTTGAATAATATGTTACTGAATAAGTTATAAAGAAAATAGAAAATAGAGATAAAAGAAAATAGAGATAGGATGAAAATTTAAATTTGAAACTAAAATTAAATTTCTTTTTCCATCACATAATGTGCCTGGTCTTCATGTAAATTGTTTCAATTAATTTTTTAAATTGAACCATTAGGATACTCTAAGTAAAATATCATATCATCTGCAAAAATGCTCACTTAAATGGGGTGTACAGGGTGTTCAGTGAAGACTAGCACCTCTGGTATGATAACCACACTCTGGTAAAATTGTCTTGGCAGATGGGCTACACTAGGTTAAGGGTAGCCAAAAACGGATAATCTTCCAACCCATTGGTGAGTTAAAGGGGAGTGTCTACCCCAAGAATGTGAGAATGTGCCCCTAGTGGAATGGGTGGATGAGAAGAACAATTTATTCCAGGGACCAAGATCATAGCTGAAGCAGGTGTTCTGAAGCACTTAGACATCAGACATAAAAGACATCAAGGTCATCCAGTGCATCCTAGGATATTGCCAATTCTTCTGATTTTTGTTTTGCCACTGGGACTTCGATGATTTAGGAAGAGTGAGGTTGAAGTCCTCCCTCTCATTTGTTCCTACCCTTCTCCCCCTTCTTCTCCCTCCCTCCCTCCTTCTCTCTCTTCTTCTTTCTCCCTCCCACTCTCTCTCCCTCTTTCTTCCTTTCTTTCTCTCCCCCTTCCCCCCCCCCCCCCCACACACAGGCATGAACAAACAAGCACACATAGTCTTATTTAGAAGGCCGCTTTTTTCTTCTTACTGCTTAAGAAGTTGGCTTTTGATATATACTATAAATTAACCCTACTAAGGAAAAGTGCAATTTATTCCTATGCTTTCTAGTGTTTTTTAAAAGAAATGAATGTTGAATGTTTAAGAAAAAAACAACTTTTTTCTGTCTTGGTTGATATGAATGTTATCTATTTTTAATTCTTCTTGTGTTTATAATTATCAAACATTTATTATTTTCTCCCTTTTATTTATCCACACATACTTGTAACAAGTAATAATAATGAAGCAAATCCTTCTAGTATTGGGTACTCTAAAAGTACATCTTTATTATTATTTTTGTTTTATACTATTGAACCAATCTTGAAGTCCTGGCATAAATCTAGTCTGGTCATAAATATGTTATGATAGTTTTCTATGACCTCTGTTATGATATTTTATCTGATATTTTGGACAAGATTTTTATATCACTATTCATGAGGAATACATGTCTATAGTTTTCTTTTTGTTTTGTCTCTCCCTGGTTTAGACATCATACCATTTTTGTACAATAAATCTGATGGGATCCATTCTTTCCCCATTTTTGCAAATAGTTAATGTCATTAAATGTTCTTTGAATGTTTCATTTAAATTGCTGATAAACTGATGTGGTCTTAAAGTCGTTTTTGTAGGAATTCACATTTATTGTGAATGTACTTATTTAATTTTTAACAATGGTAATCTGGTTTTCCTTTTTAAAAATCAAATTAGCTAATGGTTATATATTCTATTTGTCTTCCCTTCTTCCAGTTGTAGATACTACGTTTATGTCTGAATTCAAAGGTTTTTTGTTTTTGTTTTTGCTTTCAATTTCACCAATACCTTGTTGACAATCAGAATTTCTATTTTGGCAATCTTAAATTTTGCTGGTTTTCTAGTACTTTTAGTTGCATATTCAATTATTGACTTGTTCTTTCTTTTGCTGATGGAAATATTTAAAGATACAAATTTTCCTCTAAAGATTGCTTTTTACTGAATATCACAAATTTTCCTGTTTCATTTTAGCCATTTTCTTTTTAATTATCTAGTGGTTCTATGACTTAACTCTTTGAATTATTTATTCTTTAAAATTGTTTCTGAGATTTTATTCCTTATATAGGGCCAATTTTTGTAAAGCTACCATGCATAGCTGAGACGAAATAAGGCTTTTAACTACCATTCAGTACTGGGCCAGAGATTTACAATAACTTTTCTAAAATTCTCCTCAGATGCTTAAAATATTCATCTTTTGCCAGGGAAGGGGAGGATTTGTCTAATTCTGAAAGAGGGAGCATGCTAAAGTCTTAACTATTATGGCTTTTGCTGTCTAATTCTCTCCCTTTACTTCATTGGATATATGTTAAACAATGATAGCAACTCATTATCTAGGGTGCCTTTAAAAAGCACAATATTGTTTCCCTGTAAATCTCTTTTAATCAGGACTCTTTTTGCTATTTCCTCATCAAAGACCATGACTATTAACTCTGCTTATTTTGTTTGAATCAATCTGAAGCTTTATTGATTTATTCACAAACTCATTGTGAATCTTTCTTTTCCAAGTATGCTTCTTAAAAACCATATACTGGGGGCAGCTAGGTGGCACAGTGGATAGAGCACCAGCCCTGAAGTCAGGGCTGAGTTCAAATTTGGTCCCAGATACTTAACATTCCCTAGTTGTGTGACCCTGGGCAAGTCACTTAACCTCAATTGCCTCAGCAAAAAGGGAGAAAAAAAAACCCAAAACATATACTGTTAGATTTTGCTAAAACATTTTATATTATTTTTCTTTTCAGATGAAGCCAATTGTACTACCTATTTCACAGTTTAAAAAAAAAAAAGCTTTTGTAAAACCTCCAAAGTGCTAATATGATTGTGATTTATTATTGTTGTTGGTGCTCTTACTCTATGTAGGTGGAAGAGATTAATTGCAGCAGAATTCATGGAAAAGATGAGACTTGGAAAAATGGATTAGATTTCAATAGAGAAAATAATAAGGGTATAGAGAAATGAAAGTAAAAGTATAAATGCAGAAAAAAAGAACATATTTCAGGGATTGTGATTGTTTAGTTTGATGAATACATTCCATTAATTTGGTATCTACTCTGTTGTGACTTACACTGTAATTCCAGTTTCTTATAGCCTCATTTATATACTGCAAGCTCCTTTGGGGACAGATATTCTCTCACAGTGTTCTTTCAGTGCTGGCAGGCAATTGATGTCAACAGTGTGAGTTCAGCTATGCAACTCTAAAAGCCAAATGGGTTCAAGTTAAAAGTCTCATTCCTAAATATGAACCTATAAACTAAGTCTTATAAACTCTGATAGTATTTTTTTTTTTTTGGTTGCAAGTATTCCTGCCCTCTTAGCATCATAAATAAACAGCAGTGTCTGATAACTTTAAGGTCTCTGAAAGATGGCCATTATATGTTTATATTACATAGTTATATGATTATATTATCATTATTAATACATTAATTAATATAAATTATTATCATAATTTATTCATAGGCACAATGGATAGCATTCTATCTGAAATACAGCTGAGAACCATAAAGGAAACAAAAAAAGCTACTGCAATACCTAATTAGTTCACAAAATCCAAATATTAAAGCTTACTTTAGTAAGAATAACACTTTAAACTTTTATTTGAAACTGATGATTCTTTCTTTAGATATGCTATTTGTTAGTTAATACTTGATATTTGTGAATAACTGTGTTAACTAAATCAAATTCCAAAATATTACATGGCTTACAATCTATAAATCAGTCAAAAAGATTTAGTTTATTTACACAGGAAAAAAACAAGAGGATAAAGAATGCTCATTGTTCAGACTATGATATGTAAATGAATAGATAACCAACCAAGGTCTATCAGTCAGTATTTATGGCCTGTATTCAAATATATTTCTTTGACATGGCTATTCTTTACAAAAATGCTGACTCTAAACCTGAATTTTTCCATCCCTTGCTCAAGACTCAGCCAGTCTATATTTTTCATTAATCTATTTATTCTAAACATTCTTTAAATCCATTGTAATTATCCAATTCTAATATGCTGTACTCTATATACATCCACTATGTATTTCTCCCTTACCCAATGGGTGATCCTTAATTTCAATTCCTCAAAAACTATTATATTGCATTACCTATTCATAGTAAAGCAATAAAAATGTTAGAACATCGGAACAAAAAAAAAGGTGTTTATTAAGTGTGTAATAAGTAAGTAATAAGTAATAAATAAGTATTCTGTGCCAGCCACTGTGAAAAAGAACTTATAAATATTACCTCATTTGATCTTCACAATAACCCTTGGAGTTTCTACAGTTGAGGAAACTGAGGCAAACAGTGGGTAAACACTTGCTCAGGGTCACACAGATAGTTCAGTAGTGTTTTGTTTTGAATAAGACTTTGTTTCAGGAAGAACCATAAAGTCTTTAAAATAAATGTAATCTCTTTCTGTCACTTTTTCTCTCCTCTCTCCTTCCATCTCTAATTCCTTGCCCCAGACACCAAACACATAACCCAAGAGAGTGCTGAAATATGGTTAACAACTGGCTTTATGAAAAGTAGGGACACATTTTAAAAGTTTAATCTGCCTTATTCATATTTTCTCTATCACTTTCTTAACTCTAAAAGAATAAATCAAAACTTGATTGAAATCTGTCATTTTTGAGGTCTAAATGCTCATGACTTGGTTTGCAGGATTTTGTCAAGTTCTTCATTGGATTTCACTATTCCTTCAACTTCAGCATCTCCTTTATTTGCCATTCTGAGGTCAGACTGGCCTCTGTCTTTTCAAATTGGATCATAGTTGATTTCATCTTTTCAACATCTCTAGTATATGCCCCCTTCTCTCCTCTGATACTGTCACCATTCTAGTTTAGGATCTCATCACCTTATATCTAGATTACTATAAATTTGCTAGTGCTTCTGCCTACCTCAAAAGATTTTCCCCACTTGAATCCATTCTCCATTCAGTCACTAAACTGATTTTCCTTAAGTATAGGTCCAATCATACATTCTCCTTACTCAAAAAAAAAAAAAAAAAAAAGAGTGGTTTCCTATTACCTCCAGGATCAAATATGAAATGTCCTGTTTGGCATTCAAAACCCTATGCCCCACCTACCTTTCCAGTTTTCTTATACCATACTCATTCCAATATGTACTTGCTGATCAGTGATACTGGTTCATCTGACTATTCTATGAACAAAACACCCTAATCACTTGATTTTAGGCATAGAATGCTCTCGGTCCTCAACTCCCTATACTGATTTCCTCATCTTCCTTTGAGTCACTTCTGAAAATCTATCTTAAATAGGAAATCTTTCCCAAACTCTTTTAATTCTACTGTTTTGCCTCTGGTAATTTATTTCCTATTTTCCCAGTATATAGCTTGCTTTGTATAATTTTGTTTGCATGTTATCTTTCACTTTATTATAAACTATTTAGGGGCAAGGACTGTCTTTTGTCAAGCACACATGAACACACATGCGCATTCACTCACACATATGCATTCATTCACACACACAGATACATGTATACATATATACATACATATAAATACAGCTATATATCTAAACTCACGCACACACATATTGATGTACATCTATGTAAGGTGGTACTATACTTGTTTGTCTTCTGTTTCTCTAAAGGTGGCTAATATCACTCTTCTTAGGTCCAGGTGTCCATATTTTTATAATCTACCAAGTCATCATTTCCTATACCACAGCAACATTCCAAATTTATACTATCTAGCTGTTAAATAATATTAATTAATATGGCCAACACACAGTGCAGTTTCTCTATTTTTCTTTTATCTATTTTAATTATCAGAGATCAGTGATTACTACCCCTAATTTTTTTAAAATAAATTCTACTCCCGATCATTATGTTTCTGTAGATCTCATTTTCTATCCCTGCTGACTATTCTACTTCAACCCGCTATCTTGATTTATTATTGCTTAACCTACCAGTCTTCCAAGAACTCCTCCTTTATCTTCTCCTTCCACCCTTTTCTCTCATCCTTCATCCACTAATTTCCATTCCTGTTAATCCACATACCTTATCCCATTCCCATTACTCTACACTCCCTTCTCTACCACCCACTCTCCTATTTCCTCCATCACTTATTTCTAATAAATCAATAAGATTTCTTTTACCACTCCAGATATAGATAGATAGATAGATAGATAGATAGATAGATAGATAGATAGATAGATACCTTTTTAACACATTCACAATGTGAGTAGTATTCCAGAACTATTAGTCCTCTTCCCCATTTAATTCCTATGTCAGCTCTTACTCTTAAACTTGATTCATATAAACTATTTTCTCCTTTTTACTATTTCCTATATGGTTTTGCTTTTTTAAATCACATCATATTCAGCTCTACCCTGATCTTTTCTTTTGAACTATCACTTACTTTTTTTTTTTTATTAAAACTTTTTATTTGCATAACATATGTATGGGTAGTTTCTCAACATTGAACTTTACAAAGCTTTCCGTTACAAATTTTACCCCCAGTTCCTTCCTCTCCCCTAGATGGCAGGAAGTCTATTACAAGTTAATTATATTAAAATACTTGACAAGTCGCATATATGTATACATATTTCCATTCTTATCTTGCTGTGCAAGAACAATCGTATCTACATGAACAAAAAATATCTGAGAAAGGAAAGCCAATGCAAGGAAACATCGATAGAGATCATGCGAATATGTTGTGGTCCACATTTCATATCCCTCTCTCTGGGTGTATATGACTTTCTTCACTGAACAATTGGAACTGGTTTGAGACATTTCATTGTTGCAGAGAGCCATAATAATCAGAATTGATCATCATGTAATGTTGTTGTTGTTGTGTATAATGATCTCCTGGTTCTGCTCGTTTCACTCAGCATCAGTCCATGCAAGTCTCTCCAGGCCTCTCTGAAATCGTCCTGCTGGTCATTTCTTACAGAGCAATAATATTCCATAACATTCATATACCATAATTTATTCAGCCACTCTCCAATTGATGGGCATCCATTCAGTTTTCAGTTTCTAGCCACTACAAAAAGGGCTGTCACAAACATTCTTGCACATGTGGAGCCCTTTCCCTCCTCTAAGATCTTTTTGGGATACAAGCCCAATAGAAACACTGCTGGGTCAAAGGGTATGCACAGTTTGATAACTTTTTGAGCATAGCTCCAAACTGCTCTCCAGAATGGTTGGATCCATTCACAGTTCCACCAACAATGTATTAGTGTCCCAGCTTTCCCACATCCCCTCCAGCATTCATCATTATCTTTTTCTGTCATTTTAACCAATCTGATAGATGTGTAGTGGTACCTCAGAGTTGTCTTAATTTGCATTTCTCTGATTTGGAGCAACTTTTCATATGACTAGAAATTGAACTATCACTTACTAATTAAAATCTTAGACTTACATTTCCATGTATAAAGCATAAACAGTTTGTCCTTACTGAGTTCCTTGAAATTAACCTTTGATGTTTTTCTGATATTTCTCTTGGATTTTATGTCAAATTTTCTATTAAGCTTAGATCTATTTGCAACAAAATCCTGAAAGTATGACCATACATTCACTATCCATTTTTAAAATTCAGGATTATATTTAATTTTCCTGGGTATATTTTTGGCCACAGCTCTAATTCTTTGATTGCAGCCTTTTAAAGTGGCTGCTATTAGGCCTTCTGTGATTCTAACTGTGGTTCCATCATATCTGAATTGTTTTTGTTTTTTCTTGTTACTTCTAATATTTTCTTTTTGATCTGGGGTTTTCAAAATTTAGCGATAATTTCCTCGTAGGATCTCTTTGAAGTGGTGATTGGCAATTTTTTCGTACTTCTGTTTTCACCTCTTGTACTAACACTTTGAGACAATTTTCTTTGATTATTTCTTGTATTTTATTGATAAGGGAAAGGCAAATTAAAACTATTAATTAGAAAAATGCAAATTAAAAGAATTCTGAGGCACCACTTCACATCTATCATATTGGCTAAGATGACAGGAAAAAATAATGATAAATATTGGAGGGGATATGGGAAAACTGGAACACTAATGCATTGTTGGTGGAACTCTGAACCTGATCCAGTCACGCTGGGGAGAAATTTGGAACTATGTCCAAATGGCTACAAAACAGGGAGTACTCTTTGTAGCAGTATCAGTATTGAATCTATATGCCAAAGAGATCATAAAAGAGGGAAAAGAATGCAAAAATATTTGTAGCAGCTATTTTTTGTGGTGGCAAGAAATTGGATATTAAGTGCATACCCATTAACTGGGGAATGGCTGAATAAGTTATGGTATATGTATGTAATGGAATATTATTGTTCTATAAGAAATAATGAGCAGGCTGATTTCAGAGAACTCTGAAAAGACTTACATGAACTGAGGCTGAGTGAAGTGAACAAAACTAGGAGAACAACATACACAGTAACAGCAGGATTATGTGATGATAAACTTAGCTCTTTTCAGCAATACAGTGATCCATCACAATTCCAATAGATCTGGGATAGAAAATGCCATGCACATCCAGAGAGAGAATATGGAGACTAAATGAGGATTGAAGCATACTACTTCACCTTTTTAAAAAATTGCTTTTTTTCCCCACGGTTTTTTTTTTTTTGTTGTTGTTGTTATTGTTCTGATTTTTCTTTTACAACATGACTTAACATGAGAATATGGTTTAGTATGATTACATATGTATAATCTAATTGGATTGCTTGCTGTCTTGTAGGGATGAGGGGCATGGGGGGATACAAGAGGGAGAAACATTTAGAACTAAAAATCTTACTAAAATGAATGCTGAAAACCATCTTTACATGAAATTGGAAAAATAAAATACTATTTAAAATAAAATAAATATTTCTTGTATTATTATATTCAAGATTCTTTTTTGAGCATAGCTTTCAGGTAATCCAATTATTATGTTTTCTTGATCTGTTCTTGAAATCTGCTGTTTTTATTATATTTCACATTCTCTTCTGTTTTTTCCATTCTTTATGTATTGTTTTATTGTTTCTCAGTCTCATAATATTGCTGCATTCCCCTTTCTAATTCTAATTTTCAAGGAGTCACCTTCTTCCTTATTCTGATTTCCTTTTTTCTAGTTGGTTGATTTTCTTAGACTATTCTCAGATTTTACTTTGATAGCCAAAAAATAAGATATAGTGGATAGAATACTTCACCTGGCAGCTGAGTGGTAATGGATAGCAATGGAGTTAAAATCAGGTATTCATTGGTTGGCAATACTCAAGAAGTCATTCAACCTTGGTCAATTAATTTAATATTTATTATGCACTTACAAGGAATCGGGCACTGTACTAAGCACTGGGACCACAAAAAGAGGAAAAGACAATCAATGACCTAAAGTAGCTTCAAGTCTAAATGGGGAGGCCTCTGTCTGTCTCGATTTCCTCACTGGTAAAATGAAAATAACAATATTATCTACCTCCCAAGTATGGTTGCAAGGAACCCTTAAATTATGCTTTGATTTAAAAAAAAATTGGCACAGGAGAAGAAAGCAAGGATAATTGTGGAAGGAAAAACAAAGCATGGTTCTATAAGAAACATTTCAAAATTACTAAAGTTCAGAATGAGAAGAAAGGTTTAGGAAAGGACAAGAACAGCAAAAAGTTGTACTACTGTTGTTTTTTTGTTTTGTTTTGTTTTGTTTCTTACAGAAAAGAAGAGAATCAAAGAAAGGAGACAATTATCTCAGGACAAATAGGATATGGATAACAAATGACAGGAAAAAAAGCAAAAGTACTCAACTTTTATTTTCTTTCTGTTTTCTTGGGAACAAAAATGATTTGGAGATTGGAAAGACCAAAAATAAATGGAATTGCTCTAATAGATTGGAATGGAAAATGCCATCCTCACCCACTATGGAAAGTAAATGGAGAGCAAAGCATAGTATTTTCACCTTTTTTGTTCGTCTGTTTCTTTGCTTTTCCTTTCTTATTTTCCCCTCTGTGTCTAAGAGATGTAGGCAATTTTCTTATTTCTTGAAATAAGATGTCTAGGCTCTTCTTAAGGTCATAATTATCAGGCAGTTCAATAATTCTTAATTCTTTTTTTCTCTTTGATCTGCCTTCCAGGTCAATTGTACCACACTTCTTCCTTCTACTTAAACCATCCAAGTACAAAGTAAAAGATATGTTTCTAGTAGCCTCTAGTAGTTTATCCAAAAGAGAACTAGGTATTGGGATGGAATCATGAGTTAACCAGAAGGAAGAAATATATATCAATTACCCTAGATAACTTCTTCCATAAATAACTGATATAGAAAGCATAAGATATGGGAATCAAAAATATTATTATCTCTATTTTACAAATAAGCAAACTGAGATTTAGGTTATTTGCCCAAGTTGTTAATAATAACAATAAAGAATAATAAATTATTTGACAAAAATTTTTAGAAGCTAGAACCTGTCTGATTTTAAAAAAAATTATCTGCTATACCATCACTTTAGCAAAGTGCAAGTAAAGCCCAGAGATATGTAGGATTCTTGACTCAAGAAGGCAGATGAAATTCAACTTTGCACTGCTAAGAATACTCCAAAATGCTTTTATGATGCCCAGAAGGTTACTTATCGGCCACAGATCTATAGTAAATCTCAACTACTCAGGTGCTGATAGAGCCACCCTGATTAATGCTAAGAACATGATCCTGGAGGAATGGGCTGAATACCTCAGAAGGTTCTCAACAGACCTTCCATCAATCAATGCTAAAGCCAATCCCTCTCTAGTAAAATTTCCAACTGAATAAGAGGCTTTGAACCTCATTTGGCTCCTCTCATGGAGAAGAATGTCTGGTGCTAATTCTGTTTTGGCTGAGATTTATAAGGTAAGGATTGACTGAAATCTTCCTGGTTATATGGCAAAAGAAGCTTATCCTTCTGGAGTTCAAGGCTATTTTCATCATTCATCTCTATAAAGGAAAGGGAAATAGGTTGCTCTGTGATACTCATGGGGAGGTCTCTCAGTCTCTGTTGGCAAGACTCTGACCAGAGTTCCATTTAATAGGCTGTTCCCTCACCTGGAAGATGATCTTCTGTTAGAGAGCCAGTAGTGATTTAGAAAGAACTGAGGAACAGTTGATAAGGTATCTGATGGCTAACAACTCCAGAAGAAATGCCAGGAGCAGGACAGACATTTGTATATGACACTCATACACAATACAAATATATCTTTGATACTATTAGTCATGAGGGCTTGTGGAAGATCATGGCAAAATTTGGTTGCCTGGAGAATTTCAATATTGTACATCGACTTCATGAAAGACATGCTTGCGTGAGTTTAGGATAATGGATAATGCTCTTACACTTTCCCCATCATCAGTAGAGTGAAGCAGTGCTGTGGAATTTTTCCCATGCTTTTTAACATGTTATCAGTAATGCCACTAGATGCTTCAACATAAACAAAAATGTCATCAAGGTCAGTTATAGAACTGATGGTAAATCATTTAATTTGAAAAGGGTACAAGCCAAGATTTAAGTGGAGGGACACTTTTTGTGTGCAAATGATTGTGTACTCAATACAGCTTCTGAAATTGAGATGCTACAACGGAAGGATCAATTTTCTGATCCTTGTGCTAAGTTTGGATAACAAATATACACCAAGAAAACATTGGTCCTCTAGCAACCAGCATTGTACCTTTCATACATGGAACTATCAGTTACAGTAAATGGCAGTATACTTTCCAGGAATGTTCAAATAGATGATGAAGTTGACACAACTGTTGCCAGAGTTAGCTCAGTAAGTTCTAAACAAAAGCATGGAGAGAAAAGACACTAGACTGTCTACCAAACAAATTCTACAGAGCCATTGTGCTGATCTCATTGTTGTACACTCATGAAACCTGGACAGTTCTATCAGTCCTATGCCAGAAAACCGAATCACTTCCACTTGAATTGTCTTAGAAAGATTCTGAGGATCACCTGACAAGATAAGGTACTTATCACTGTGATCCTTTCTTCAGTTAACTTCCAGTCATTCAAACTCCACTCCAGAGGACACAATTCCTATGGTCTGGCCACACTGTTCAAATGCCTTAAGTACATTTGATTAAATAACTACTTCATGGAGAACTTACACATGTATACACACAGAAATCAGAAAAGATACAAAGACACACTCAAAACTTTCACTGAAGAACTTTGGAATCAAGTGAGAGACATAGGCAACACTGGCACAGGACTGGCCAGCATAGTGTGCCCAAATCACAGAAGATGCTGTACTCTATGAGCAAAGCAGAACTGCGATAGCTCAATAGAAATTTGAGATGAGCAAATTTAGAGACATCTTCATTCCAAATATTCACGTGGACTGTTTTTGCCCAACCTGTGGTAGAACCTTCTGATCTAGTATTGGCTAGTCAGCCACAGTCAAGAAATACTGTACCTTGATTTCAACATAGTTGTGTCATTCTGGTCCTCTTTGCAAATGAATGACAAATAATCAATCATTTAAAATCACAAGATGCTATTGTGTGTCCACTGTTATGACAAAGTTTCAATCCAGGGTCTTCCTGGATTCAGTTTGAAAGAGGTTATAGTCATTAGTTATAATATTTTTCAAAAGATAATGAAAAATGTTTGGCAGGAAAAACATAGTTCTTTATGTCAAGGTATCAAAAGTACCTGTATATTGTCTTAATTCTGATGTTAATAGTGTTGAAGCAAAGAGGATAGGACTACCCAGGAAGAAAAGTTAAACTACAATATAAAATCTTATCATGATTATGTATGTTAGCCCAATTTGACAGTTTGCTCAGTCTAAGAGCAGTATTACCTATAATGAGAGACCAGACAAGAAACACAGCAGAGGAGAGGATGTTAGGGGCAGAAAAAAACTGCCTTCTGCCTATCTTCTAAGGATATCATGCCAGGAAAAAACATTTTTCAAAAAAAAAAAAAAAAAAAAAAAATTTAAAGAAAATTCTAACCCTGAACTGTTTAGGAAGTTACTTGGAAAAGAATCTGTTTTAAATTCAAGGAAATGTTTGGGTCATATCATTTTACCTAAAATTTATGAGATTAAAAAATATATAGGCAGTCATTTGTACTAGTCAGATTTTTTCAAGGTCAGTATCCATATTTTTAAAAACTATTCTACCACAAATTTTTGAAGCAATGCTAAATAAACCACTCCATTTTTTTTTGTTCTAGCAAAGTCCTAAATTTTTTTACCTAATTATAGAGTAATTATTACAAAAAACAAATGTTATGTGTGTTTTAAAAATTTAAGTAAATTGATGTTTTAAAAATTTAACAGTTCAAGCAAAATTATTATATGATTAAATAAGAAAGAAATTATTTTATGTGCTGGCAATTACTCTGTTGATGAGCTACTTCTTCAGCAAGAAAAGTTTTCTTTTAGACATGAAACTAAATCTGTTTAAAATCTGTTTTATTTCTGGTCACTAGTTAATTATTTTTCCTGGAATAAAAAAAAAAAAAATTCAGCAAGCAGTCTGTATGGTCTAGTCATCACCCGCTCTTGCTCTTTCTGGTCTCCACTCCAACTCCTTATGGCTACTAATGCCCAAAGTTAAGCTTGAAATATTGGGGGTGGGGGAGGGAAGGTTTTCAGGAAAAGTACAGCCAATTTAAAATAAAGTCTTATTTTTTACCTCACAAATAACCACCCACTTCATTTTGATTGACACATGGCAGCTCAAAGGAATCATCTAAGGGAGCATGTTTTGAATGATCCATGAAAGGCAGAACTGACTGGGAAATATTTTGGAAAACAGATTATCGTGTGCTCAAAACCAATCCTGGTTCACTTGTCTAAACAGCAGCACACAAGTGATCACTGTACCCCTTTCTCATATCTCATAACCAAAACTAATTTGAGTATCATAGAAATGCTGTATTTAACCAGATTAAAATATTATACCTTAGAGTTCTACTAGAACATAGATTATTTATATGTAACAGCAAATATTTTCAAGGCACATTTTTGTTAGCATTTCTCCATTCTTGTGGTAGTTTTTCTTGTTGCCAGGAAAATTATTCCAGTTTCTAAATGAGTAAAATATAGAAGCAACTAAAAGCACTTGCAAGTATGTACTAGTCTCCATCAAAATAAATTGGCATTATGTCCTTTAGAGGCTTTATTTGACTAATCACATGTAATTCAGAAGTTCAGTCTATAATTAAGAGCAGACACATCCATCCTCCCTTTACTTTGTCTTCACACTCATGCACAAAGTACATATTAATGAATTTGTAGGAGTTAGCTATGATGCAGAAAAGTTTGCCATGGTATATGGTAAAAAGAATGCTGATGTCTGAGTAGAAAAAAAAGTATGCAGCTAACATTTAACTAGCTATGGAGCCATAGGCAAATTGCAATCTCTCTGAGGCTATATAATTCCTCATCAATTAAATAATATAGTAATATCTATAGTATCTAGATCACAAGATTATTGTGAGGGTCAAATGAAATAGTATGTATATAGCACCTGGCACTATATAATTTATATTAATATTAATATATATTAATTTTTATTACTTCTAATACTAATAAGAACTCATTTGTGCTTTATAGGTATGAAAATACTTTTCTCACAATACTGAAGTATCCCCACTCTATAGATGAAAAAATGGGACAATGAAGTATGATGTTCACAGTTTTATACTGTATTACATATATATGTGTATATATAAATATATATGAAATACTAATTTATATAATATATGTAACAATGTATATTGTATACATGTGATATAATAATATATTAGTATATATGTAACTAATAAATATACTGTAAATTAATTATAAAGCCAATTTAGGGCTTTTTAAAAAAATCTTTAAAAAGAATGGGTTGGACAAAGGGATTTCCAAGGTCCTTTTCAAGTTTTATAGCTTATGATTTTGCTGCTTATACATTATTTAAGTAGTTTTACTATGTATTTCTTTTACTCTACACTGCATTACATTCCTTAAAGATGTTATTTTTTTCCATTAATTCTGCATAAAGTACTGGTTCACATTTTGTTTTATATTTAAAATTCTTAAAACAATCCAGGTCATTAACTAATTTAAAAACACTAATCTGAGCTACTCTGTAAGGATAGTCATTGATCAGTTGATTAAGTTTAATAGACCAGTTTCTGCTTGATGAATAAAACATCTCAAAGGTAAGTGAGGTACTCCTCAAAAGGTAATGAATAGACCCATAATTCACGGTTTAGAAATCGATATTTCATAGACAAAGTACAGAAAAGTCTAGTTTCTACCCTTCAGGAACGTACAATATAAATACAAATTTTTGTCATCAACAGAACTTCCCAGTACCAGAGAACTGCAATTTAATGAGCTACAGCTAAAATTTATTAACTTTGTCCCTTCCCTCAAATGTCCTACAACAGCTAGACCTAAAATGTAGGTCTCTTTCAATGGACACATTTTAAATCTGAGACTCCTTCAAAGCCATTATTAGACTCAGGAGCATATCACATTAATTGTTTTTGAAGAAAATGTGAGAATTCAGAACACGATAAATAGTGATCTATCACTAGCTCATCGATGAGCTACCTGCTTGATACTTAATTTTAGAAGATCCTGAACTTTTCTTCAATCAGTTTCTTGGAAATGTTAAAAAAAAAAAATAAAAAATAAAGTATAGTTTCTTTAGGAATCATATTTTAAAAAGATGGTTTTCAAATGTAATCATCATAATCTAATGTATACATTTTAATACAATCAAGTGGGGTTCATTCTGTGCACTAGGTGCTTTAATGTCCCCTATATTATATAAGGTGGAGGTATAAAGGTGGTAATATTTGCTCTATAAATGTAAAAGACCCTCATATGTCTATTGTACACTCTCACTCTCTCACTCTCTCTCCCCCAGGTAATCCACTTAATAAAAGTTACCCAAAACTCAAAGATTCATACATACAATATTCTACCACTATAAATTATATTCTTGCTTATGATACTTGAGGTAATAAGCAAATACATATCCCTAGTCGATTCTAAAAAATGGATTTCAACTTTTAGGACCATATCAATATTAGGAAATTGTTTTCCATTCCCTTGTCACTTGGCAATCAGTATTTGGGATCCTCCTTTTGTTTTTATTTTTGTCCAGGCTTCTGATTTCATCAATGTAAGGAAGAGCTTCCTGTAAGCAGTCTCCTATCAATAAAGATGTGAACTATTCTATTTATATTGTAAAAAAAAAAAAAAAAAAAGACAGCTTTTTTCTTTCATATCACCAGAATTTTCCCCAGTATTCCTCTTCCCAAAGAGCCATTTATTATAATAAATGGTTTTTTTAATTTCAAAAAAGAAAGGAAAGACAAAAAAAATTTCAAACTACTCAAAACATCAATTCTGACAAAATAGACCTCCCACCTCTGCAAAGAAAATTAAAGAACTAAAGAGTACAGGCATCTTCTCAATAGTGTTTCTTTAGGACCATGCTAATTTATAATTTTGCAACACACTTTTGATTTTTTGTGGTTCTTACCCATTTATAGTGTTTCCATTGTGTATATTGTTTCATTGACTATTTACTTCACACTGCATAAAATCATATATATGTTTTTCTATGCTTCTTTGTATTTATTATGTCATTTTTTATAGCATAGTAATAGTCCATTCTACCTACATATCATAATAATCTTAGTCATTTTGTAACACATGGACATCTTCCTCCCCAGTTCCTTGCTACCATAAAAATTACAGGAATAAATATTTTGGTATATTTATGGGGATTTTCTTCCTATCATTGATCTCCTCAAGGTATATGCTTAAGTATTAAAAACTCTGAGTCAAAAGGACACGGATATTTTAGCCACTTTATTTGCATAATATAAATTGCTTTTCAAAATGGTTATGATATAACTCCACCAATAATGTACTAGTGTGCCTCTCTTTTTACCCTTCCCCAAAATACTGCTTACTTTCTTTTGTCATCTGTCATTTTTCTAAGTGTGATGCGAGACCTCAAGCTGCATATTACATTATTAAAAGAGTTATATGGAACTTGAAGAGGCTAAATGATTTATTCAAGCTCACAAAGTAGCAGAACTGTCAGGGGCAAAATTAGAAACCTAATGACTCAAAGATCTATTTTTTATTCCTAGTCTAGGATATTTCTTTTGTCCTTAGGGCAAAACAAAAGTGTGCTCTCTTAAGTTACCTCCGACTTACTAAAATGATCAGATTGATTCTGTATCTTTTTAAAATGATCTTATTTACAATCAATTGATTTTGTCCTGTTACCTAAGTCATGTTTCTCTGTGCCTGAACTTAGTTCAGAAATTCAGCTGGCCTATAGTGTTAAGTTAGAAATCCAGTTCTGCTAAAAAGGTTCTATTTCTGCCTCAAGAAAATTTATTTAAGAGATGCGATTGAACATGAGGGAGTCTGATGTAGTATCTTGACATTACCAAGCTATCTGGTTTGCTATTCAAAAGAAGTCTGGTCAACTATCAAGGCTAGAGCCTTGCAGTTGGACTCAAAACAATAAACACTTCTTAATCACAGGCAGGAAGAAGGGGACTGTTGTTAGTCCCTCATTTCCAATTTCCAACTAGTCATATGGTCCCCCACATCTCATCTCTGTAACCACTCATACTGGTTTTGCTATTCAAGAAGCCAAGCTCTTTTAACCAAACTTAACTTGGTTTTCCCTTACAAAGTCCTGTTCTTTATTCAGTACTGCCTAAAACTATCAAAAAGAACTCTCTCCACCCCCAACTCCATTCAGGGTTTTTATCTTTGCTAAGAAAATTGAAATCACATTTATTGAAAAATTTGTGCTTTGCTAATAAATTGATCATGCTCAGAACTTTGTTCCTCAGTTTACCTTATTCTGACCATAACATTATAAAATAACAAATTCAAAGTATTTTTCATTCCTCATTCCCCATGACTTGTCTATCATATTTAGTACTTTTGATCACCTCTTCTCCTTGTTCTAGGCCCTAAGGCATTGTAATGTTCTACTGTCATGTAGAAGTTTATAAGGATTAGCTTGTGTTTTTGTTTTGCTTTTGTTGGGAAGGCAGAACTAGGATAAATGGGCAAAAATACTATAGAAGTATTAGAAGTTATTTTCACTGTTATCACCATTAATGGACAGGATGACTTTTCAGGTACTGATTTGAATAGATTATCTTTAAAATCTATTCTAACTTTAAAATTCTGATTCTTCCTACCTTTTTTAATCCTATTATTCTTAACTGCTTGAGGCAGATATTCTTCAAGGTTCAGACTTAAGTCCTGACTTATTTTCTGAGCTCTACATTCTCTTTGTTAACTACCTTAGGAAACAAACTTCTTGGATGTCCTCCTGGCACTTAAAACCTGATATGTCCATATTTAAATCAAAGTTCTTGCCTTTCCTGCTATACCTGTTCTTTCTCCTGACATTAGTATAATCATAACCTTGGTGAGTTCCTTCTGTTTCACTTCTCACAGCCAGTTAGCAAATTCTGTTGATGCCACCTCTTATACCCATCTCTTCTTCCTTGCAATTGCCCTAGTATAGCTTTATTACTAAGCTCTAGAAATACAGCAAGTCACCTGAGCCTGCTTCTTCCTCAATTCAACTCATCCTTTATACTACTACCAAATTGATATGCATTGTGCATAGATAAATTTAATTAAGTTCCTTCTGTCTGTTGAATTGTTAAATGTCTTTTGCCTGGAATTAATAGGACATGTAGAGGCCAAAAAGTGGCCTTAATTCTCCTTTTCACAAACTCTGTATGTTGCCTTAAAAAAATCTTCCTGAAAAAGCCTTTAAATGTTTCATGACCTCAGTGAACTTCAGATTAGATGGAATAAAGGAACACACACACACACACAAGATAAGCACTATGTATAGCATATGTGTAGATTATATGTGCACCCCCCCACACACTGGATATCAAAGTAAACTGAGTAACTAGTTCATAGACGCTTTAGAAGATTTTTGCATTTATAACATAGATATTCCATTTATAGATAATTGTGTGTTTATACTCACTTCTATACTGAAGATTCCTCTTGTCCCCTACATCAATTATTTTCTTATCTCCTCTTGTCATTATTATAGTCCTATGAATGAATGGATGATTTTGTGTGTCCTCTTTCATTGAAAAGAAAGACTTTTCTATTTAAAACTGCTTACATTACTCTGAACTTCCATTCATGATAACCTAAAAAGAACTGCAAAGGTCATCTAGTCCAGTTCCCTCACCATACAGGGGGTAAAAAGATCCAAAGAAGTTGACTGCAGAATTCCTTTCACTGCAACACAATCAATTCAGCTGAGTACCTTCAATCCATTTCTTCTTTTCTGGTTGAAGAAAAATTGACAGCTTGACTCACCAGTGTCCTGGATCTCTTTCCCTTTCTTGGGCCTTGTTAGTCCAATGGCTCCACTTTTGGACAGCTCTATGCCTACAACATATTTACTTTCTCTCTACCTTTGACATCTCAACTAGGTGTCTGCTTATTTCTATTCCCATTGGGGAGAAAAATTTGTATTACTTCCTTAGACTTAGGGGGCCAAATTAATTTGCTGAGCAAAACCAGTGCTAGATGGCAGAAAGAGGTAGTAAGAGCAGAGCCAAGAAGCATTAATGGGGGCACCTTATTGGAGTCAATATGATGACCATGAAGACTCACCAATATGTGATATTTAATACTATTGATCACCTTTGTTCATTCAAGTCTGACTAACTTCCTTGGGCTTCAGTTTCTTCTGTAAAATAAGGCATAAGGGCACATTTCCTCTGAAGTCTCTTCTAGCCTTAGTCTCATAGTCCACAGAAGGAAGTGGGTTTAAAAGGTACAGTGATACTCTTGCATTCCCTTCTATGATTTTATACAGCTTCCTAAAACAAGCAAATAGTAATGTAGGAGAGTGTAGGAGTAATGTAGGAGAAGCATCGACTCTCTAAACTGAAGAGACCAAAATCAAAATCTGTTGACCTGACACCATGTAAATAAAAACAACAAAAATAACTGATATTTGCACAAGACTTTAAGTTTTCACTCTCATAATAACTCTGATATGGATAATCAAATCATTCTCATTTTTAGATGAGAAATCTGAGATTCATAGATTGATTTGTCTAGGGTTACACAGAAAGTAAATAATGGAGGCAATGTGTAGAATCCAGGTTGCTGAGTACAAGACAAAAGTGTTTCCATTATGTTCAATCTTTTCATTAATGGTCTAGAAAAACTTTGCATTCTAATAATTCTGATAAATTTTGCAGCACTTTAAATGGATTTAAACTTCTCTATGATATGAAAACCTATGTTTTTATTATGCATCCAGTGGTACAATATGGCCAAAAATCATGGATTATCAGTATCCAAAGAATTAAAGCTGAATAACACCTCACTGAAAATGGAGGTGGCTATAAGAATGATACAGCACATTATTAATGAACACTTGCATAGACATGGCATAGGTAGCTTCTTCAGGTAGCTCTATGACCACAAAAAGTAGATCTGAATACTTAGAATAAGGACTACTCTATGTGTTCCACTGAGACATTGAAGTAACAATATGAGATCTAGAGAATATGCATACAGCACCCTGAGGAGTCTCCTCTTTGTCCAAGCCCGCTAGAAGATTTCTCAAGGCTGATTCCAGTAACCACCCAGAAACTAGAACTAGCCATTCTCCTATCTACTTATGATTTTGACCCCAAGATCATCTTCTTCAGTCTGGTACATCAACCCCTACCACTTCCTGCCACATGGCCGGTTTTCTGGAAACCCAAGTTCTGACATCCATTTGCTCCTGTCTGTCATGAGTATAGCTTCCAGTGATACAAGATCACCCCCTGCTGTAAGACTGTATCTCAAAAAAAAAAAAAAAAAAAAAAAATTTGTAAACAGTCTTCTCTCTTCCTTACTAGATTCCTTTCCAAATACTGATGTTCTCCCTGGAATCTTTCCTCAATGATTTACTTACATATTCCTATCCCCTTATATTCTCCCTATCCCAGTCCCTAATTCTAACAGCTTGTTTTCTTACTCTCAATCTACTCAATGTTATCCAACCTCAAATTTATCCAACCCTTTCCACTCTGGAACCCCATCACATAATTAACAAATTTCTCTATATCTTAAATCTCTTCCTCTCTCATTATCTGGCACTTGCTGGAATTTGGTTCTCTCTTAACACCACTTCTCTCATCACTCTCTCTCTTGGCCAATATTGGCCAAATTCACTAGTTAAGGTGGGAGATTTGGAATTCTCCTTGTTCCCCATTATTACTTTCAGAATCTTCTACTACCACCCAGCAATCACTCCTCCTATGAGGTTCATGCTATCCAAATTTACTTTTTAATCTAAACTCTGATAGCTATTATCCATCAATCCAAGACATTTTCCCTTCATCAATGAATCTAGTGTCTGGTCCACAGTCTTTCTTTCCACCACATCTCCCCTAATAGTAGAAGACTTCAACATATATACCAATATTCCCTCAAAATCCTAACCTTCCAATTTCCCAATCTACTTAACTCCCATGATTTATTCCTTTACTCCAAATGAGCACTAGGCAGAGATGGTTGTAACTTTCATCTTGCCATCAACAATAAAGTTCCTATGCGCATCCATGTTCGTGAATTCTGAAATTACTTTGATCAAAGTCTTTTACCATTCCACCTTTCATTCCCTCTTAACCTAACCTTGTTCTTCATCCTTAATGAACTCCTTTTTCATGACCAACAGAAAGACACACACAGTGGGAAACAGACAGGTTTTACACAGGATAAGAAGGCACACATAACTTGATGTTAATGAGACTATAGGTCCAAAAGAGTAAAGAATATCTTTTACCCATGTTTGCATCCATTTTCCCAAAAATGAGTATGAAGGTACTAAATTTTTATTAGGTACTTATTATATGCCACGCTTTGGTGATACAAAGATAAAAATAAAAACAATCTCTAGCCTTAAGGAGCTTATTAGAGAAAATAACATGAATACAGATAAGTACAAAATACATACAAAACATATGTGCAGTAGTTTCCACAGAAAGGATATCAAAAACTGTGGAGAGTAAGGTAGACTTCATCTATGTGGTGGCCTGTGAGTTGTCTTGAAAAAAGTTAAGGATTCTTTTAATTAACTGGGAAAGAGTACAATTTCTTTTTGAATTAAACACAGCATCCATAGGGCTAATCTTCCAATAAAATTTCTGACTATACAGATGAGTTTTAGAAAACTTATGCTACATTATGGCTAAATATAACACTTTATTACTATAAAAATTATTTCCTTAGTAAGTAGATAACTAATCCTATATATTCCAAGAAAAATATAAAATGTATAGATGACCTTTCAAAATCACCAGCAACTTGATTTGAAAGGGCAATGATCTACCTATTATAAGACTCCTTATCTACCATTTTCTCCTTTTTCATTTCGCTCTCTCACTTTTCTATATTTCAACCCCAAAAGCATTACCAAGAAAACTAGCAATCTTATTTTTAAGGTCTGATTGAGTCCATTTTGTCATTCAATTACAATTTCCTTTCTAACCAGATAAGCTAAGATAGACACACAGATCCTTCTCAAAGGAAACTAAGAATGACTTAGGGTCATCAACATTATTTAGTTTCTTTCACAGCAGTAAGGCAATAAAGAATACAAATTACCAAAGTAGATATGCTCCAAAATCTGAGTGAGCTAATAAAACTAAATACTTCCTTTCAACTTATGATTTTCTCCTGTTCCTTCTCTATGAAAAAGTTGTTTAAATTCTGGATAAAAAATAAATTTTGAAAAAACAAAGAATGCATAAAAGCTGAAATTGTGCTGTAACCATATCATGTGTAAGTAACTACATAGTGATAATTATTATTCCTGTTAACAGCATCGTGTACTTTCAGAACTAGGAAGGATTTGAAACATCATCTAGTTCAACTCACATTTTACAAAGAAACAAAAAAAAGAGAGACAGAATAAGAAGATAACCAAAACACAGATGGGAAAAAAGTGAGAGTCAGTCTCTCTCTCTCTCTCTCTGTTTCTCTGTCTCTCTCTCTCTGCCCTATGAATAATTTCCTGAAATTACTGAAAGATAACTCCTTTCAAAAGGTGGTAGAAACTACAAGGACAAATTCTCTTCTACATCTGGCTTTCATTAATAAAGAGAAACTGGTTGTCACAATAGATATGCTAGAAAAATACTAGAAGATCCATTATCTTCTACAGCTTTTGATAAAGTAGATGAAAAGCAAGTATATTCAGATATACATCTGTAGTTTGGGATTTTTTTAAATTTTAAAGGTTACAAGATAAGAATAAGTATGATCCCATAGACTAAAATTTTAAAGAACTACTCAGGCAAAGAAATGTTCAAGAGATCAAAAGATATTCCAATGAAAAGAAAAAAAGCAAATTATTGAAAAGACTGATGTTGATACACAAAGAAGTCACCAACGAATTTAGGATTTTCCAAGGCACACAGAAAAGATAAAAGCAAGGTTAGACGACAAGATGAAAAGAAAAATATGCACATAAACCTCTCAGAATATAAAGTTAAGGACAATGAAATTTTTTAAGTTATAGAGGAAAAAAGAGGGATCATGGAGAAGATAAGAACAATAGGAAGTAGGCAGCAATTCTTATCCTGTCTCAGGTTTTCTCTGCCAAAGAGAATGATGCTTGGATTAGCAAAGACAACAAATATAACTGAAAGGGGACTGATTTTTCAAGACAAGTAAAGAGATATCCTTTAAGAGTTCATATCACTTGGTTCAGATAAACTACACCCTTGGGCAATGGAAAAACAAACCAAAAAACAATTGGCAAATTTGACTGCTGACCCATTATTAGTAATATTGCAAAGATTTCGAAGAATAGGAGAGTTCTGTTGAATAATTACTTATCAAGTATGTTGCACAGAAAACTGTTTTTCAGTATCTAGTTCAAGTTCTAATCTTAAACCCCCATTCACTTCTGAAAGTCTTCAATAATTCAGTTTCACCAAGAGTATATTTTTGTGCATGTCTTCACACAGAAATTTCCAACTTTTATCACCTTCTCCAAATTGATAGGCATAAAGTGATACATCAGAATATCTTAACTTGCATTGCTTTTTATTTAGAATATTACCAAATCAAAACACAGAAAACTCTCTTAATCAGATGCTATGAATAAAAAATCTGAGAAATGAAAAAATTTGAAAACTAGAGGTTTCACTTTGTACCATGAAAACTGAAAAAGATAATATAAAGGGGCAGCTAGGTGGCGCAGTGGATAGAGCACCAGCCCTGAAGTCAGGAGGACCTGAGTTCAAATTTGATCTCAGACACTTAACACTTCCTAGATGTGTGACCCTGGGCAAGTCAATTAACCCCAACTGCCTCAGCAAAAAGAAACTGTCTAAATGTTATAAATATCAATTATGAATTATGCAAGAAAAGTGATATCTGGACAATACACTTTTGACTCAGCACAGTATCATTCTTGGACAGAAACAAAGGTCAAATACATACCATAATATTTATAGCTGTAGCATTTTGTGGTGGTAAAAAGAGTAGAAATGAAGTGGGTGTTCAATTTAGAATAGGTGAGGGGAGAGAAAAAATAAATATGCTAGATGAACATAGCACAACATTTCAAGTAATAAGAAATTATAAATATGAGAAATTCAGGGAAGTAGAAGATTTGTATCAACCAATCCAGAGTCAATCCAAAAGGTGTGTGACTGTGTGTATGTGTATATAAATAGTCTAAAACAGTGTAAATGAAACAATCATTAAAAAGAAAAGTTAAACTCTGAGTAACTAAAAGACTAATCAATATTATAGAGAATAGATAACAAAATATATCCTATCTTCATGGCTGAGAGCCAAGAGGCTACTGGGATAGAATATTGGTGGTTACTATATTATATGGTTTTGCTTAATTAGTTTTACTTTGTCATAAAAATGAGATCACTGTGGAGAGGAGAAAAGAAGAAATATCTGAGTTAAAAACATTTTAAAAATAAAGTAAGTGAAAGAGACTCGGAATTGTTATATCAAGAGTAACAGGTAATCTTTCTTTTTAAAAAGCTTGATATATTTGAATTTTAAAAATTAGGTTTTTTGTTATAAACAATATTTCCATAGCTCCTTCCCATAAAAAGTTAAGGAAGATCATCAAATACAGTGATTGTGACTGGCAGTACATGAAACTTTCTACTGTTATAGTTTTGCTAACATAAAGGAAAAAGTATGTTTTAATAATGGTAGCTTTCCAAACAAAGGACTTGAAAAGCAAAAGACCTTACTAAAAGAAATGTAATTTGCCTTGTCCTCTGTGACCAAAATTTTTGAAACCCAACTAAAATAAGACCCTGGATTAGTTTTATATGGTTTTCACCACCCCATAAACAATACGGTTATTGATGCAGATCTGTCATTTGAAATATTTTACCCAGTGTACACAGCAAGGAATTTTATTTTTTACCATACATCATCTTTGACAAATTTGTGGTGCTTACAAATCTAAAAGCCTGTAAAAAAATCTAATAATGAAATCTTAGTGGGGGAGTCATATGAGGAACAGATTAGGAAAAAAAAAACTATTTTGGAAGGATTTAATATACTCAACAGAGGTCAAAACAGCAGATTTTGCTTCACATAGGAAAACCACAACTAGTGTATCTTCTCTGGGGTAGTTAAGGGAAAAAAAGGGGGAAAAAAGTGAGTCCTACACTTGGACTCACTTGGAAACACATCAATAGAAACTAATGTGCATCCATTATATACTGACAGTGAAGTAGATCCTGGGCCATGGAAAAGATCCAATTTCATCTTCTTTAATGAAAATGATCATCCCTTATTAATAACCAGATTCTCTAATTTCTTCCTTGAGATTAAATTTAAAGTAAGGAATCTATTTGGATTCATATTGTTTCAACTCCCTCTCTTGAATGAGATATGCTCAAAATGCTAGAAAATAAATAAATTCATTTTCTTTTATGAAATTATTCCTGTCTGACACATCAGCTACTCGGTATCATCTGTATAAAGCCTATTGCTAGGCAACAAACAGTATCCCTGTCACATATGTGGAAATATTTCTAGAGAACAAACAGGAACAGAACAGTTCTTCACATTCTGAAACTAGATTCTAACATTAATTAAAAATTAATCCTTAAAAAAAAAAAAAAACTTTTTTTCACCTGAAAGACAAGAAAATAGTTCTCACCTAAATCCTTATCATGAACAAAAGGTAGGAGCAGTATTTTATATTGGATGAGTTATCAGAAGCACTATGTCTAAGTATCAAATGTAGTTACAGTAGTTATATATCTCTTATAATTCATAAATTAGCAAGAAATGACCCTTTAATTACATAGTTTTCATGTTCCTTTCTCCTCCTTTCATTCTTAACTAATTTTCAGGAAGTTCTCTTAAAGTGAGATATTTATATAAAGTATGAAGTTCTAATAGAGATTATCTTCTGATAGATAATTTAGATCATGATGGTCTAAGTAACCAGCTACTCTGGCTATAACCAAGGCTAGCCCTGACCAAAGTTAACAGGAAATCACATTTAGGCTAGGTACATTTTATCAAATTACCATTAATTTACACTATTATGATGAATTTCAAACTTCTGTTCTACTTAATTCTAAGACTTAGAGAAATTATCAAGTTTTGTTGCCTACTCTGCAATGCAAGTATTAAGTCTTAATGTCACTAAAAGGTGAAAACTAAACCCAAATGCACAACTCGTACATGTGTCAATGAGGATAGGAAGGATATGAATTATGGCCAGACAGAATTCATAAGAAAAGCAAAGGCAAATAACCCCCAAATAACCAGATTCTTCCAGATAAGGGACCTCCTTTTCCCTTTTTCCCAAGAATATAAACATAGAATTGAGTCTTAGCAGCATTTGAGACAAGATTGTTCCTGTTTATAAAAAGAAAATAGTATGCCTCTGATGTTGTTTTTAATTAGTAATATTCCCAGGGGCAGCTAGGTGGCGCAGTGGATAGAGCACCAACCCTGAAGTCAGGAGGACCTGAGTTCAAATCTGGTCTCCAACACGAAACATTCCCTAGCTGTGTGACCCTGGGCAAGTCACTTAACTCCAATTGCCTCAGGAAAAAAAGCCAAAAAAAAAAATAAAATAAAATTAGTAATATTCCCAAGTTACAAGTATTCTTAAAAAATTTAGGTTATTAATTGTCTAGGGCAAAAATAGTATCTCATGGATAGACTTTTTAGATAACTAATTCATTTGAATACATGGGCCTAGCTTAGTGGATAGCCTTTTCTGAAATCACTAATGGGCTTTGAGACAATTTTGTGTGTGTGTGTGTGTGTGTGTGTGTGTGTGTGTGTGTGTATGTATATGCATGCTTTGAGACAACTTGGCATATATATTAAATGTGTGTGTATATATATATAAAAATATATGAAAGGCTTTTAAAATTATAAGATGGTATACAGTCAGTAATAATGGGTGATGGCAGTTATTGTCTGCTTACATTAAATAACTGTATGAACTTGACAAAAGTAGGAGTAGGTAAAGATATTATGAAGCACACAAAACTTTAGCAGAAGTTACAAGAAAAAAATTTGCTGAACTTCTAGAATATATATTTACAAGGTTACAGGTGACTATGCTTAATAAGCATAATTAATAATTATTAACATACAAGGAAAAGACTCAGAATAAATCAATATAAAACTTTTATACAGTAAAGGAATTTCTCAAAATAGTATCAGTGGACAATTAGGCATACTACTACTACTACCACCATCACCACCATCATCATTTAATATTATTACACTCATTGTATTAGAAATGTTAGCTGTAGCAATAAGAAAAGAAAAAGAAGAAATTAGAATAGGCAATGAAGATGACATGATGGTATACTTAAAATAATCCTAGAGAATCAAGCAAAAAATTATTTGAAACAGCAATCTTAGCAAAGTTACAGGATATAAAATAAACCCACACAAATCATCAGCATTTCTATATATTATCAACAAAGCCCAATAGCAAGAGATAAGAGAAATTCCATTTAAAATAACTCTAGACAAAATAAAATATTTGGGGGGGGGGTGTCTACCTGCCAAGACAAATCCAGGAACTACACGAACACAGTTACAAAACACTTCTCACACAAATAAAGTTAGATCTAATCAATTGAAAAACTATCAATTGCTCATGGGTAGGCTTAGTCAATATAACAAAAATGGCAATTCTACCTAAATGAATCTATTTATTCATTGCCACACCAAACTTCCAAAAAATTATTTTACAACACTTGAAATTTATCTGAAGAAAAGAAAAAGTTAAGACTATCAGGGGAATTAATGGGGGAGAAGGGAAGAAGAAAGAAATGCAAATGATGCTGGCTTAGCCATACCAGACATAAAACTATTTTAAAGCAGCAGTCATCAAAACTATCTGATAACTGGCTAAGAAATAGATTAGGTACATAAGACACAATAATCAAAGACCATAGCAATCTACTTTTTGATAAACCCAAAGATTTCAACTTATGGAATAACAAAAAAATAACAAAAACTGCAGGGAACACTAGAAAATGTCACAACTAGTCAAAGACCAACATTTCACAATCCACACCAAAATAAGGTAAAAATGGGTACATAATTTAGGTGTAAAGGGTGATGCTTTATAGTAAGTTAGGAGAGCAAGAGATATTTTACCTATCAGATCTTTGGAGAAGGGAGAAACTTATGGCCAAAAATGAACTAGAGAACTTATATAATGCAAAATGATTAATTCTGATTATATAAATTAAAAGTTTTTGCACAAACAAAACTAATGCAGCCAAGATTAGAAAAGAAGTAGAAAGCTGGGAAACAATTTTCACAGTCATTGTTTATGATAAAGGACTTATTTCTAAAACATATAAAGAACTGAGTCAAACTTATAGGAATATAAGTAATTCCCCAAATGATAAATGGCCAAAAGATATAAAGAATTTTCAGATGGAGAAATTAAAGCCATCTATAGTTATATGAAGAAATGATCTAAGTCACTACTAATTAGAGAAATACAAATTAAAATGCCTCCGAGGTAACACTTTCTGATAGGTATTCTATCAATTTCTGATTTGAAATATATAAAATATCTTTTCTGACACAGTTCATTTTCAGCTAAATGTAAAATCCTTTTTTGTCAGATCCTCCAGTCTTTTTCTGTTAAGGTAGGAAGGAAAAGAGGGAGTAAGAGAAAAAAGAGGATTTTACGTTTAGCTGAAAATGAATATATTTCAAATCAGAAAGAACTACAAATATACTAGTTTGAAATCTCAGTCTGCTACTGACTACTTATGAGATTTTTGAGCAATTCTTTGGGCTTCAGTTCCCTCATTTGTAAAATCATGAGTCTATTTTATTTTCCAAGATTCCTTTCTAGCTTTAAATCCTAATATCCTCTGATTTCAGCTGAATAATAGCCCGGATTATTTTATTGTGTATATTTCCAGTATATACTATGTATATACTGGAAAAATGTTGATTTTATTGAGTTTTAATCATTTATGGTTTTTGTCATTATTGGGAATGTTATATTTGTTGTACATGTTTTATATATAGTAATAACAAACTTAAAATAATGAAAAAACAAACTTGTAATTAAATATTTGGAGTAGTCATTTTAAAAAGATGACTTTTTTGGCCTTTTTTTGGTTTGTTGTAGATATGGAAAGGAGACATGGTCTTGTGGCTTCATGTTAAATGAAATTCACAGTATGGAAATTCCCTCCACCTATGGAAATCCTACAATTTGCCTATTAATAGTCTTAGAGTCAGCTTGCTTAACCTTTTTCTTTTTTTTTGTCCCATGGATGCTTCTCATACTTTAATGAAGCCCATTAGATCCATTTTCAGAGCTTTTTTAGGTATATAAACAAATACAGAAAATTACAAAGAAAGCCATGTAAACTGATATGGTTTCCAAAATATTAAACAAACCAACAAAATAAGTTCATATACCCTAGGTAAGGAACCCCTGATTAAGACAGTTGCCTGGATTGCACTAAAATGCTTTTAATAAAAGCATCCTGTGATAGGTGGTGCAGTAAATGAACTGCTGGTTTTGGAGTCAGGAAGCCTTGGGTTGAAATCTGACGTCAGAAATTTAACCTCTGCCTCAATTTCCTCAACTTTAAGAGGAAGATAATAATAGCACTTCTGATCAAGGCTTGGTAGAAGGACAAAATAAAGTAACAACTATAAAGTATTTTGTAAACCTGTAAGTGGCATATACATGCCATTATTCTGGTTATTAATTGTTTAGGTGTCACATATGCTACAGGTAAAACTTGAGCACCGACTCAAAAGCAATCCTATGCCATGGTGCCTTCTACTCTCACATCTGAGATTAGACTGGATATATAAGGTGTTAGGGGTTTTCAGAGTACAGGCCATTCCTGTTTTATGTAGCAGACCATTTTTTGTGTAATATGAATTTGCCCATAGATGTGGGGGAGGCAAGCAGGAAGGATCCACAGGTCACTAAGAGAGGGGGTTAGGTTAGCATTCCATTCAAGAATAGAGAAGTAAGCACCAGTTGGGGTCAACCATATGAAGGCCTGGCCAGAGTTGAGAAGAATATGAGGAGCAGCTATATAAGGGCCAGGCAAGGATATAGACAGGAGATTGAAGAAAAAATAGGTTTCCCTATCATTTTATATCTTTTGGCCAAACTTTATTTACCTCTATCATTCAAAAAGCATATGTATTAGTACATTCCCAACTCATCAGTTTGCATTTCTGCTAACAAAAAACAAACCCTCTCATTGTATCAGGATTGTAGTTGGCAAATGAAGGGGTCCTTTATTTGGACCACAAAGACTGATATAAGATCACATTCTTGAGGAAAGGTACCAATGTTAAAAATTTTTAAGCAAACAGTTTTAGCATTACTTCTCAACATCCCTTTTGTTGAAAAAATCAACTGACAAGAATTTATTGAGTACCTATTATGTGTAAAGCACAGAGACAAAGAAATGGTCCATACTCTTCAAGTGCAATGTATATAAAATAATAAACGCAAGGTAAATGGGATAAAAGTAAATTGTGGAAAGATCAGGAAAGATTTCAAGTAGAAAGTATTCCTTAAGTAAATTTTGGATGAAACAGATTTCATGAGGTAGATGAGATGGGAATAAATTCTAGACATGAATAATGGCTAGTATCAAAGGGACAAAAAGAGAAGTGTAAAGTGTCTTATATAAAGAACAGAAAGATCAGCCTGGCTTTAAAAAAAGTTTATACAATTTACAAATAATAGGGAGCCACTGGTATTTATTGAGCAGTCTCTGGTGTTTACTGAGCAATCACTTGGATAACTGGATTGATTAGAGTGGGGGAAAAGATTTGAGGCAAAGGAGACTAATGAGAAGCCTAATTCAATAATGTAGGTGAAAAGTGGTAGTTGTGTGAAGACACAAAGAGGTTAAAGTCAAGAGATGTGGTGGTAATGATTAAAAAAAATGCAAGATTTAGTAGCTGATTGGATATATAGACAAAGCAATAAGGAGGAGTCTAGGATAACATAATGATTGTAAATCTGAGACAATGAAAGAATGTTGTACCCTTTGACAGAAATAGGAATGTCTGGAGCATAAAAAGCAGTAAGTTTAGTCTTAGATATTTTGAGCTTAAGATAGTCTGAGACATCTTGTTTGAAATGTACTATAGGCCACAATGATGCAAGATTCAAGCTAGAAATTATCTGTAAAGAAATGATGGTTAAATGATGAGGTTACTAAGAGAGAGAAGGTATAGAAGGAAAAAATAAGAGGATCTATTGACACAGAACTTTGGAGGGCAGCCACAGTTAAGGAGTGTGAATTGGATAAACCAGCAAAAGAGCCCAAGAAGCAATCAGACAGGTAAGAGGCCAACTCATAAAACCTCTAAGATGAAAGAATATCCAGCAAGATAGGTTGGTCAATGTAACAGGTCAAGAATTATGAGGACTGGAAAATGATCATCAGATTTGACGATTAAGAAATCACTGATGGACAATTTCAGAGAGGCCTGGAGAAACTCGCATGAGCTGATGCTGAGTGAAATGAGCAGAACCAGGAGATCATTATACACGGGAACAATACTATATGATGATCAATTCTGATGGACATGGCTCTCTTCAACAATGAGATGTTTCAAACCAGTTCAAATTGTTCAGTAAAGAAAGCCATATACACCCAGAGAGAAGGATAGGAGATGTGGACCACAACATAATATTTTCATGCTCTCTATTGATGTTTGCTTGCATTGGGTTTCCTTTCTCAGATTTTTTTTTTCTTGTAGATACAATTTTTCTTGCACAGCAAGATAAGTGTGGAAATATATATACATATATTCGACTTGTCAAGTATTTTAATATAATTAACATGTAATGGATTTCCTGCCATCTAGGGGAGGGGAGGGGACTGGGGGGAAAAATTTGTAACGGGAAGCTTTGTAAGGGTCAATGTTGAAGAACTACCCATACATATGTTTTGCAAATAACAAGTTTTAATAAAAAGAAAAACGAAAAGAAATCACTGCTAACTCTGTGAAGAGTAGTTTCCATATAGGAAGAAGCTTAAAAGTCGAGAGTGAAAAGTTGAGAATTGAGTGACAGGAGAAGAAGTAAAGGTAGTTAAATATAGAAAACTTTTCTGAGTACTTTGGCTAAACAATAACCTGTGGGGTTGATTGACTAGCAAAAGTTTTTCAAGGAAGGCACATTTGAAGAACTTATGTGATAAAGAGATTGAAAATTCAAAAAGAAAAAAATGAATGAAGATACAATCTGTGAAAGACAGGAGGTGCAGCAAGATAAATGTATAGATATATATACACATATTGGATTTAGCATATATTTTAACATATTTAACATGTATTAGACTACCTGCCATCTAGGGGAGGGGATGGGGAGGAGGGAAAAATTTTGCAAAGGTCAATGTAGAAAAATTACTCATATGTTCTGTAAATAAAAAGCTTTAATAAACAACAAAAAAAAAGAAAGAAAGAAGACAGGATGGATGAAATCAAGTGTACATGTAGAGGAGTTGATCCTGGTAAAAAGGGCTACCTCTTTCTCAGAGACTGAGAAAAAGTAAATGACATCAAGGTGTTCTGAGATGAAGAAAATGGAAGAAGAAGGGGCACTTGTCAAATGACCTTCACTTTTACATTAGACACAAAGATGTATGGGTACATGGGATATTCAAAGAGAATTAGTACCTCTAGTTGAGCTTGCTTGGAGCTACTAAGGGTTGCTTATCCACCTTTGGTATTTATACCTTTACACACCTTTCACCTTAACTTCTCTTCAACAAGCTACAGCATACATGGCAGGCCACACCCTAATAAACCTTGTCAGATAATGGGCTAATCCAGGCTGAGGGTTAAACCAACCAGCTTGAATCCCATCAGTAAATTAGAGGAAGTTCTACTCCAAGTAAGTGAAATTTCCCCTAGTAGAATAGGAAAATGAGAACAATTTGTTCCAATGACCATGATGGTGGCAGAAGCAGGCACTTTGAAACATTAAAAGCTTGGTTGGTTGTTACCCTTACTCTCTCTTTCAGAATCAATGAAGGACATCAACTTCATGTAACTCTGCCCGACAAATCCAATTTGTGCAGGAATTAGACATCACCAACCATTTTTCTGTCTATCTCAAAGACCTATGGCAATGAGTGAGTGATTAAGCAGCAGGTGTGGATAGACTGGGAGCTGTAGTCACAACCCCAGGTCACAGGGATGTCTTCTCACTGGAAGCAGCAATGGGATTGAGTCCCTAAGTGTCTGAGAAGCCTTTTAAGAATCCCACTGCTCCTGTCGCTGAGTGAAACCAGCAGAACCAGGAGATCATTATACACAGCAACAACAGTATTACCTGATGATCAATTCTGATGGACATGGCTCTCTGCAAAAAGAATTGTCTCAAACCAGTTCCAATTGTTCACTGAAGAAAATCATATACACCCAGAGAGAGGGATATGAAATATGGACCACAACGTAACATTTTCATGCTCTCTATTGAGGTTTGCTTGTATTGTGTTTCCTTTCTCTGATTTTCTTTTTTTCTTGTAGATACGATTTTTCTTGCACAACTTGTCAAGTATTTCAACATTATTAACATGTAGTGGACTTCCTGCCATCTAGGGGAGGGGAGGGGACTAGGGGTAAAATTTGTAATGGAAAGCTTTGTAAAGATCAATGTTGGGGAACTACCCATACATATGTTATACAAATAAAAAGCTTTAATTAAAAAAAAAAAAAAGGAATCGCACTGCTCGCTTCCAAGTGTGAGGAAGGGGCTAGAAAAGATACTTTAAAATTGCTTACCCAACCTGGCCTGATTATTACGGCAGACAGGGATCCCACCCTTTAGTTGAAACACTATGCTCCTACCATGATGAACCTTGAAGAGGTCTAAGAAAAATTTTATGAAGGCCTGGAGATCCTTATCATCAATTTACAAAAAAAAAAAAAAAAAGAAAAAAAAAAGATAAGCTTAAAATTTCGGGTGACTGTAATGCTACAGGAGGCTCAAGATAGAGTAAAGAGGAATAGACTTGGAAACAGCAACCGCAATGGCCATTTACTACAAATTTTGTGCATATGACCTTTTTATCACCAACACTATATTCCATTTTCCTAAACACAATTAAGTTCATGGATGCATCCTTGTAGCAAACGTTGGCATTAACATACTGTGACTGTAAGAAGAGACAGACAGGATGTGAAAACTAGGAAGGCAGCATGTAGTGCAGAGCTCTGGACTAACCACAGATTTCTCTCCAAGCTGAATATTTACATTCAATAAAAGGGGCAGCCCCAAGGCAAAAAGACAAGTAGAAGAATTAATGTCAACAGATTAAAGCAATTCTCTGAGAGGGAACAGTTTGTTGCTAACTTGGAGGATCAAGTGAGCTAGCACACAATTGGCAAAAGTGGAGCAGAAAAGGAGTGGGCAGCTTTCAGAGATTTGGTGTACAGCTTGACATTTGCTCATCATTATTTATAAGTCAGAAAACTCATAAATAATACTGGTTTGATGAAAATGATGGGGAAATTCAGAAGCTGCTAATTGAAAAACGAGAAGTCCACAGGTTGTACTAACCTGACTTAGAACTTAGTCAGAAACTGAAAACACCAAGGTCAATCACTGAATCCTGAGTCATGGCCAGTTGTCATGTTGATAAGGCAAATTCCATATTAGAAAACACAAATTTAACAGTCTAAAGATTTATTTCTTCTAGTTTCTTTGAACTTCTTGTATTTAGCATTTATGTTCAATAATAGCTAATTTTATTTATAGAGCATAATTTGCTGAGCCATGCCATCAGTGGGCATTTGTTTCCAGACTTCTAGTATAATGAAAAGTGCTGCTGTTAATAGTTTAATATATATAGGACTTTTCTTTCTGTCCTTGACCTCTTTGGGTCATCTAATATAGTGGTAGAATCATTGTTACCTTTTTTTTTTTAATGTTCTTTGCTTGCTATTTTGTTTCCTCTCTCACTTTTTTTTTCTTTTTTATCTGATTTTTCTTGTGAAGCAAGATAAATGGAAATATGTATAGAAGAATTGCATATGTTTAACATATATTGAATTACTTGCTTTCTAGGGGAAGGGGATGAGAAAAATTTGGAACACAAAGTTTTCCAAGGATGAATGTTGAAAATTATGTTTACATATATTTTAAAAATAAACAACTATTATTATTATTTTTTAAAGTCTTTTAAAAAAATTTTTTAAATTTTTTTTTTATTAAAGCTTTTTATTTGCATAACATTCGTATGGGTAGTTACTCAACATTGATCCTTACAAAGCTTTCCGTTACAAATTTTCACCCTATGGACTTGCTGTACCAGATCTAAAACTATATTATAAAGCAGCTGTCATCAAAACTATTTGGTACTGGCTAAGAAATAGAGTAGTCGATAAGTGGAATAGGATAGAATCACCAGACAAACTAGGCAATAACTATAGTAATTTGGTTTTTGATAAACCCAAAGACCCCAGCTTTTGGGATAAGTATTCACTATTTGACAAAAACTGCTGGGAAAACTGGAAACTAGTGTGGAAGAAATTAGGGCTTGACCCACATCTAACACCACATACCAAGATCAGATCTAAATGGGTTAATGATCTGGATATAAAGAGTGATACTATAAGTAAATTAGAGGAATGTAATACAGTTTACCTCTCAGACCTATGGAGATGGAATAAATTTATGTCCAAAGAAGAACTGGAACTCTTAATTGAAAACCAGATAGATAACTTTGACTATATTAAGTTAAAAAGTTTTTGTACAAACAAAATCAATGCAGACAAGATTAGGAGGGAAGTAATAAATTGGGAAATCATCTTTACATTCAAGGGTTCTGATAAAGGTCTCATCTCTAAAATATATAGAGAATTGTCTCATATTTATAAAATATTTGGGAATATTTTTATTTGGGAATAGTTGGGGGGGAAAATTTGTAACGGAAAGCTATGTAAGGGTTATTGTTGAAGAATTACCCACACATATGTTATGCAAATAAAATAAAATTTAAAAAAAAAAAAAAACAAACCAAAACAAAACAAACAAAAAAAAAAAAAAAACAAATTTTCACCCTAGTCCCCTCCCCTCCCCTAGATGGCAGGAGTCCACTACATGTTAATTATATTAAAATACTTGACAAGTCAAATATATGTATACATATTTCCATATCTTGCTGTGCAAAAACAATTGTATCTACATGAACAAAAAATATCTGAGAAAGGAAACCCAATGCAAGCAAACATCGATAGAGACCATGAAAATGTTATGTTGTGGTCCACATTTCATATCCCTCTCCTCTGGGTGTATATGGCTTTCTTCACTGAACAATTGGAACTGGTTTGAGACATTTCACTGTTGCAGAGAGCCATGTCCATCAGAAGTGATCATCATATAATATTGTTGATGCTGTGTATACTGATCTCCTGGCTGTGCTCGTTTCACTTAGTATCAGTTCATGCAAGTCTCTCCAGGCCTCTCTGAAATCATCCTGCTAGTTGTTTCTTACAGAACAATAATATTCCATAACATTCATATAACATGATTTATTCAGACATTCTCCAATTGATGGCCATCCACTCAGTTTCCAGTTTCTAGCCACTACAAAAAGGGCTGCCACAAACATTCTTGCACATGTGGGGCCCTTTCCTTCCTCTAAGATCTCTTTGGGATATAAGCTCAATAGAAACACTGCTGGGTCAAAAGGTATGCACAGTTTGATAACTTTTTGAGCATAGCTCCAAATTACTCTCCAGAATGGTTGGATCCGTTCACAGTTCCACCAACAATGTATTAGTGTCCCAGCTTTCCCACATCCCCTCCAACATTCATCATTATCTTTTCTTGTCATTTTAGCCAATCTGACATGTGTGTAGTGGTACCTCAGAGTTGTCTTAATTTGCATTTCTCTGATCAATAACAACTATTATTTTTTTAATAAAGAATCATTGTGTTAAAGGAAATGAACAACTTAGTTACTTTTCCAACATGAATTCAATAATTTTCTAGCATTAATTAATTTTCCAGAAATTAATTGGTACTGTCAATGTGTGATTTATCTAACAAGCTAATAATATGACATAACACTGAAGTAATTACACAATATCTGGGTTGAAATTCCTACTATCAATAAAACCTCAAGACATAAAGAAATTGTAGCTAATATTAATCAACTTCCTAAGGAAAAAAAAATCTCCACGGCCAGATGGATTTACATGTGAATTCTACTAAACATTTAAAGAACAATTAATTTCAATACTATGCAAACTATTTGAAAAAGTGGGGAAAGAAGGACTCCTACTAAATTCCTTTTATGACAAGATATGGTGCTGATATCTAAACCAGGTAGGGTGAAAACAAAGAAAGAAAATTATAGACCAATTTTCCTAATGGATATTGATGCAAAAATCTTAAATAAAATAATAGCAAAGAGATTACAGAAAGTCATCCCCAGGATAATACATCATGACCAAGTAGGATTTATACCAGGAATGTAGGGATGGCTCAATATTAGGAAAACTATTAGCATAACTGACTATATCAATAACCAAACTAACAAAAATCATATGATTATTTCAACAAGTACAGAAAAAGCAATTGATAAAATCCAACCTCCATTCCTATTAATAACACTAGAAAGTATAGAAATAAAAGGAGTTTTCCTTAACATGATCTGTAGCATCTACTTAAAACCATCAGTAAGTATCATATTGTAATGGGGACAAACTAGAACCATTCCCAGTGAGATCAGGGGTGAAACAAGGTTGCCTACTCTCACCATTACTATTCAATATTTTATTAGAAATTTGGCTTTGGCAATAAGAGAAGAAAAAGAGATTAAAGGAATAAGAGTAGGTAATAAAGAAACCAAATGAACACTTTTTGCAGCTAATATGATGGTATGCTTAGAGAACTCTAAAAAACCAACTAAAAAACTACTAGAAAAAAACATACAACTTTATCAAAGTTGCAGGATACAAAATAAATCCATATAAATTAGCATTTCTATATATTACCAACAAAGTCCAGGAGCAAGAAATATAAAGAGAAATTCCATTTAAAATAACTGTCAATAATAGAAATTGTTGCTAAACAGGATGGCTTAAAAGTTCTCCTTAAAAAAGGAAAGTAAAGAAATTTGCTTCATTGTGCCTCCAAAGGTAATAAATAAGTAACTTTATTTCATTGGAAATTTTATTCTTCATGAAGCCTATATTAGTATTCAACATGGATGTAAAACAGTACACTCTAAAGATAACTAAGATGTTAGTACCAAAATCCTTTGCAAAGGATGAAGAAATAAAGCTAGTCTAATGAAGAACTTGATTAAATCAAATTAAATCAACATATATTTTAGATACGTGGTGACAGCAAAGGAAAATTGAAATTAGTTTACAAAATATGATTCAAGATCAAGGAATAAAGGAAGCTAACAGTTTTTAGATTACTCAAAGACCTCATGCTTAAAAGTCTTTGAATAATTATTACTTTCTTAATTTAAGACACTTGATATGTTGAGTCCCAAATGGCATAATGGAATGAGTACAACATAGCTTAACAAATTTGAATCAACTGGCTAAAAATGGATAGCAATTCTGGAATTGGCTTTCTGCACACAGATCACTGCTAGTCATATCAAAAGTCAGAGTAACACCAAATAAGAAGAAAAAGTGAAGTTGAAAAGGCATTGTGTATAATTATAGCAGCTCTGACATATCAGATTAAACTGATAATTCTGGAAAATGGGAAATAAAAAGTCTAAATACTGAATCTACCCTCTCACGAAGTTTAAATGCTGCAAAATGGTTAAAATAATTAGTAGACTAAAGAGCCCAGAAACCAAGTCAACTAGAAAGAAAACATCTTTTATCTTTATCCTAAAATGACAGTATGAACAAGAGATAATCACATCAGATATTGGCTTTTTGCAATGCCATAAAGGATAATATAATGTTAAAAGTAGGATTATTACATAAAACATCAAAAAAGCAGTTGAAAAAATAAGCCTTTGGTAGGCCTGCCATGAAAACCAGCTCAGCCATATTATTTTAAGATCATCTATAGATAAAACCAAAAGGATAACAAATATAAAAAATAAAACAGATCTGTTGGTGCTTCTGCAGTGACCTTCATCAATAAATAGCAAAAATACCTATATTTAGACTTTCTAGTCTCTAAACTTAAAGTGACAATAGCATTTAAAGCAATGAAACTCAGCAAGAGTAGCTGACCAAATACATATGTAACCAATATGGACCAAGACAACACAATCTTCAAGCACTGAAGAATGGATTCACAGTGTATCTCAAAGAGGAAACATTTCAAAAGAATGAACAAGATAATAAATGACATTTTTACTAAAAATAAAGACCCCCAGTGGCATTATGTTCACCTTATTTCTATAAAATGTCATAATCGATTTTGCATACACATAAGGTGGTCTTGATGAAAATATGAAAACAGACATTTTGGTAGATGAATTTCTAAAGTGGATCACATCTTGATAGATAGATAGATAGATAGATAGATAGATAGATAGATAGATAGATAGATACACCTGAAAACAGTTGTAGGAAATATACAATTGTTTGTTTTTAAGAATTTAATTTAGTATATCAAACATAGAGCTTTGATGGTTCACAGTAGTATCTTTTATATATTTGAAAAAATTATAGAAAACATGTAGTCTGCTAAGTATTGATAGTAAATGGTGCTAAGTAGAAAGAGAGGCATTTGTTTGTTAAAAATACTAACTAGTATCATGAATTCCTAGGTTGTTAAAAATTCTTTCATGGAATATGACTTCTTTTATGATTCCACTTCACTCTAAAACATGCTTTCTTGCCCAATTAATCCCTATCACCTTAAATTTCCCATATATTTGTCAGGATTTTTCCTTTGTAGTTATCACATTTGGTCTTGTATTATATTTATAGATATAGTTTAAGTACACATATATTAAGCACACATCTTTTATCTTGATTAGAAAGCAAGTACCTTCACACCAGAATCTGCGAAACTACGTATATCTAGCTGATGCATTTAATTTCTTTTTCTACAATTTGTCTTGCATATGTTCTCTTCTTATTACTAAAAGAGCCACCATTCTTCAGGCCCTCATCAACTTCTCACCTGGATTACTATAATAGTCTTTGGATTTATCTCCTGGATTCATATTCCAATCCAAATTCCATTTACCTGCCAAAGTGATTTTCCTAACATATAAGTCGCACCATATTACCTTCCATTTAATAAATTCCATTGATTTTCTATAATTTCTAGAATCAAATATGAAATCCCCTGGCACTTAAAATTATTCAATGCCCTCTACATACTACAATGCAGCCATACTGATCTATTGCTATCCTTTACAAGAACCTTTTCACTTCCCAACTCCATGCCTTTGTATTTTACTCACAGTTGGAATCCTCTCCCTCCCAAACTTCAACTCTGAATTTCTGGTTGTATTTAAGATGACTCAAATGTTACTTTCTCCAAGAGGCTTTACTTAGTTCTGCTCCTCTCCCCCCATAAGCTGGTAGTCCATCTCCCCTAAGTTATTTCAATATGTATCTTGTAAGTTCTGTTTTATATATGTTGACACCGCCATTACAATATAAGCTTTCTGAGGGCAAGGAAATATTTTCACTGTTGATTTGTATTCCCAGAACTTAGCACAGTGTCTGCCACATAATTGCTTTTAGATTAATTGATATTTTATATAATTACAGATTCAGAATTGGAAGAGCCCCCAATGGTTACTAGTCCAGGCCATACACCAAAAGAATCCCCCATCAAATGATCAAGCCTATGCTTAAAAAATGCTTTAAAAAAAAAAATCAGAGAGACAACCTATTACTTCCAGAGGCTGACTATTCTATTAGGGAGTTCTTCTTGACATTAGGAGTAACTTTATCTTTTTTAAATGTCCATGTTGCTCCTGTTTCTCTCCTCTAGAAGAGAGAACAGATATCTAGTTCAACTCAACCTTTCTAAATATAAAGAAACTGGGGGCCAAAGGGATCAAACGGCATGTTAGCGACAATGTGAAAGAACATTAAAAGTCAACATGGTGTTTATATGGCACTGACTCTGGAATCAGGAAAACCTAGGTTCAAATTCAGTCTCAGATACCTATTAGTTGTGTGACCCAGAACAAGTTTATTTAACCTCTCTCTTCCTCAATTTTTAAACCTGTAAATTGAGGAAGACAGACTCAATGACTTTTAAAGTCCCTTCTAGCTCTAAACCTATGATCCTAAATAATAACTATATTTTAAATTAGGAATCATATCCAGTGAAGCTAAAAAGCAAAGGTTAGAGCCTAGATATATAGAGCTTGAAAGGCTAAACAAAAGAGTTTGTATTTTACCCCAAATGTAACAGAAAGCTATTCAAAATCTCTGGGCCTCAGTTTCATTAAGACAAATTGATGTTTCCCAACACCAATAATTGGCCAAGTTTTTATGGCTACTCAAACTTGTTTTCAAATGTCTTTACTTCTTAAAAACTTGAAACTTAAAATTTTGACTTCTTCTCCAAGGGTCCTGCTTCCTCTTTCTTTTCCTTCTCCTCACTCTCCTTCCTGCTCCCATCCTAAGCAGCAGAGAGCCTTTGTTTTAAGGTAATGAAGAATAGATATATCTATTATAAATATATGGGCAGCTAGATGGCAAAGTAGATAAGAGTACCAACCCTGAAGCCAGCAGGAACTGAGTTCAAATCTGCCCTCAGACACCTAACACTTCTTAGCTCTGTGACTCTAGGCAAATCACTTAACCCCAATTGCCTCAGCAGAAATAAATAAACAAATGAAGGAAGGAATGAGTAAATAAATAAATAAAATTCATACTGAAAGACGCTAGATCAAAATACTGTTAAAGCCCATTCCACCTCTAAAATCCCATGAATTAAGACTTCAAATATCCAGACAAGTAAAACAATATAGGACAATTCAAGTCAATAAACATTTATTAAACATTCACTAGGTTCCAGAACTGGGCTAAACTAATAGGTATTTAAGACCAACAACCCACTATAACAACAACAACAAAAAGTAAGTGATCAAGAGTCAAGGAGAGAAGTTAGATTTCCCCCTTATTTGAAAGAAGCCTAAAGACCTAGGCCTCAGCCTCAATCTTGCTGATTATAGTTGTATAACCTATAGCTTACTTTCATCACTTACAAAATGAAGATAGCAATAGCTGTCCTGTCTATTTCAACTCATGGAATATAATGTGGGTCAGATTGGGAATGAGAGACAATGCAGCACCCAGAAAGAAAACTAGTTTTAGAGTTTAAAGATCATAATTCAAATTCTAGCTCTATTCTTTATTACCTAGTGAACTAAGACAATTCATAATTTCTCTGATGCTTATTTTCCTTATCTGTAAAGTTAAGGGGTTGAATAACATTATCTTTATTGTCTCTTTGAGGTATTAAGCTTATGACTATAAGACTATAAGCAGAAATTACTACATAAATGCCAAACTTTATTTAAAGGTCATGTGTTTGGGAGTTCGGCTTAAGGGGCCTTAGTTAATTGAGCTGATTTACTTAAAATACTTTTCCAAATTAATATGAAAAAAATCTAGTTTTCACTTTTCATTCAATATTTTGTTTTTGTGGCAACTGGCATGCTTGGTATTCACCTACTAGTTCTTCCAGGACCTTCCATGAGATAGAGAGAATTATAATATTTTATTTACTACATCAACCAAGTATCAATCAAAGGGACTGTAATAATATAAGCTATTTAAGGGCAAAGCTCATGCTTTATTTATTTATATACTATTGCCCATAGTGCTTCTCTAGGATAATGCTTTTCCAACTATAAGTGCTCAATAAATATTAACTGAACAAAAAAATGATTTCTAATTCAGCACCATCTTTTCAGGGTCACAGCATCCTTACTATTGCATAAGAGTAGTTACAAGTTTAAAGCTATTTCTTTGAACTAGAATATTAATTCCAAAACTCTACATCATTTCTCACTTTGTTTCACATTTTTAGATGAGGCAGAGTTTTAGTTACATGTGAAAATGTAAGAAACAAATAACAAATGTAAATGCCAATTAAAGCAATTATAGAACAGAAAAGATGCTGAGATGAGTATCTATCAGGTCAGGTTTAAAAACACATCAGAAGCACTGGAGTTTGAAAAAAAAAAAAAAAAAGAAAAGAAAAAGAAAAAGTGCCTATCTCGGCTGAGTAGCACTATTAAACTCAGATGCAGGGTTCTATTTAGTTTGGACAGGTCCCAGCCGCAGAACAAAGTCAGTCTGTCTTAGTACCATAACCGAATTCTACAAGTTAACAGCTTTTCATGAAAAGCTGCCATTTCAAAATGTCAATCAAAGCTGAGCATAAGTGGGAACTCCTGCAGAAATAACCAGCTGCAGGTTTGAAAAACATTTTTCACTGAAAGTGGAAACACAAAAGATGTTTGAATGGGATCTCTTTTCATTCCTGTAACAGTAGACGGCCATTTTCACAACATCAAGGACAAAAAACAGAGGGCAAAATTACAAATAATGTTTTGAAAGAACCATTTGCTGGGGTGATGACTGATTCAAGTTACAAATGACAGAATTATTGGGAAATGGGAACTCATTAATATGAAATTGTTTGTTTCTCATTAAAGGATTGTAATCTTGAACTTTAAAATTGCACCTGAATGTTTATGGCATATGGAATGATGTCCGGCCTCAGACCTACAACATTTATTTTCTGTATCATTATAGAAATTGACAGTAGGATTATTTTACTTATGTGAAAAAAGGAAACACAAATTTATGATTTGCTTAAACAAAGATGAAGTCAACATTATTTTGCCCCTATAGAACACCAAGACTAACAGTAACAACATTATGCATGTACAGTTTCTTCAAAAAAAAAAAAAAATCATAGACAAACTTCAAATAAAATTAAATTAATTAATAAACTAAGTTACATTACATATTCATACTCACTGGGAATGGTAAAAGTTCAACAAGCTCTAAAACCAGAAAATAAGACTATAAAAATAAATAAATAAGACTGATACCACTATAACAAGTTATTCATCTTTCAGGGCATACAAAAGTATAAAAATTAGTGAAAATTTCTCCTTATTTTCTGATAGCTTTAATAAAGATTGAAAGCACAAATCACTTTAACAATTTTCTAACCATATCACATATTTTAATAAAAACCCTTTTTCTTCTTGATATGCAGATAGCTGCAAAGACAACTATTTGAAGAAATGCAGATTATCCTAAAATCAACACAGTTGCCTAGTACAGTTGTAGTCAATTGTTGCTTTTCAAAAGAAAAAGGAATTAAAATTAAAATCACATTTCTACTTAAATGATAGGGACCATACTAGAGAATTCAGTATTTTTTAACTTAAAAAAAAAAAAAAGTCCTACTTTTCACAAGTTTTCTTTCTGGGAGAATCACTGATTCATATTCATTACCATATACCTAAGTGACTGTCATTTAGTGTAATTAGAATAAGACATGAGTGAAGATCTATGGTCACATACCAATTTTTAAAAGTTAAAAAAGTATGCATTCTCAAATAAAAGCTTCTCAACTTCTCAAATCCAAAAATACTTTCAACTGGTACAAAATCATGATCTAGCACAGGGTAGAATCATATTTCTAAAAATAATTAAGTTCTTTTATTTTTTAAAAGCAGATTAACTTAACTCTCTCTTACTTTTTTTGTCATCTGACTTTAAGTCAGCTTTGCTTTCACACTTAACTTCCTATCTTTAAGTAAATTATATATTTATTTAATTCGGATAGCCATGAGCTAATTGCCATATTTATCTCTTGTTCAAATTGACTTCTCAAGTTTCACACAGTTTCAGTTACCTGAGAATTTCTCCAGGATTCCTAATCAGCACCTAGCAGCAGAAGCAGTGGCAATTCCAAGTCAGCCTGTCTTCTTACTATTTGTACCATTATGCCAAATGCTACCAAATAGGAACACAAGCATAGCAGCATAGATACACTCTACTTCACCAATTCTGCCATAATTCAAAATTATCTGTTAATGATATTTTTAAAACAATAAAATTATACCTCATCTTGTCGAGTTCCATTTTGAATAATATTTCAAAGGACATGAGAGAGAGCTAGAACTGGATGGCTTAACAAGATTCTCTGACTTATTCTGTTTTAAGAACTACACCCAGCATAACATTCAATTACTATTTTAAAAGTGTGATTCCAAATTTCAAAATATTAAATGTTTAAATTTTAAGGAAGGATAAACATCTGCTATAAAACCCAATGGCTTTTTTAAATGTTGGCTTTTATAACTTTCATTCAGAAATCTATTGATTTTAAGTATGATATATTTTTGTTTGTTTAGTTGTTACTCAAAGGAAACAGTTTTTTTATGAAAATGTTAAGAAGCAAATGGTTAACAGTAGTATAAACTATATACTTGGTTTAAATTAGAATGTCTAAAGCTATCACATAAGGCATTCATCTGCATTCCCTGTTTATGGGAATGAAATATGTAGTTATTTGAAGTTCACAATATGTATACTGTGTTTGTAATAACTGCAGATTTTACAAGCACATTATTCTTTCCATTAGGATTAAAACCTCACCGAATAGCAATTTGTGAAAGAATTCTAGCAGGGCCCTGAGCCCAGAACTCTGACCTCTGATGAGATGCTTGGCAGGAACAAACTCTAGGTCTAGGCAAAACATCTGGTTTGAGTTAGACTTCCTGAAAAAATAGCCCCTGTACTGGGGAAACTGGTATTCACTCAGCTTTGTCTATATAGTTTGACTGACTAACACTGACGCAGGGGAAGGAGGAAAAAAAGAAAAAAGGAGGTAGGGTGAGGGGGAAGAAGGGAAGACTCTACCAAAATGCATGTCAATCATTACAGACTTCTTGGTGGCCCCTTCAGAGTATTATGGCAGCCACTGTCTGTATTTCTTCCATATTTCTTATACATTTTCTTCCCCTTCTGCATTTATGCAAGCATTTAATAAGTTAAATTTAATCAAATTATAACTATAGCTCATAGGATTATTTCAAAATTAGCCTCATCTTGGCATTATTTTTAATCTACATGCACATTTCTAGATTTGAAATTTTTCAATCATACAAAGAAGGAAAAAAAAGTAGAGACACATAAATATGGCAAAGCTTTTATCAGCCTTAGAGCTTTATTTTCTTGATTTATTTTTTAAAAAGATAAAAAACAAATATGTATGGTATATATCAGACATAAGAAATCTTGAAAAACTCAGCTTTTGATGAACAGAATCCCTATTTTTCAAAAACATGAGAAATAATAGTTATGTAGTTCCAGTCAACAGATGTTCATCATGCACTTATTATATGCCCGGCACTATGCTAAACATTGAGGATACACAAATAAAGGAGAAAAAATTTCTGCTGTCAAGTAGCCTGCAAGTTAATTTAAGAGACTATAAGCAAACAATAAAGGTATAAATCTGAGATTTACCAATTTATCTGGATACCAGAGTAACATGCACAACAATCAATCAATCAATATTTATTTGTTAAGTGCCTACTACATGCCAAGTACTGTGCTAAATTCTAGGGATACTAAAAAAGGTCTAAAGGTTAATCCCTGCCCTCAATGAGATTACAATCTAAAGGGGTAGACAATTAGATTTTTCTAACACGAGTCACTTTTTTGAAGTAAGACCCATAAACATGAAATTTCAGCTAAGTAACTATAAGATGATACTATACCAGGAAAGTACAATAACAGTACAGAGACACTTCTGACAATCAGAAAATTAAATATAGCTATTTAAACCATATATCAGGAAGGCAACAAGGTAGAGGAGCATTAAGTAATATAGGTAATTCCAAATGCAGAGATTTAGTTATCAGCTTTAATAGAAAATTGTTAGTAGTTTCTAAGAAATCTTAAAGTGCAACCAAAGCCAGTTCATCCATGTACAAGGAATAATGTTTAGACTCACAGACTTTCAGGTGTCTGATTCATTTAAGAGGGTCTCTAAAGAGAAGAGTAATCATGATATCTCGCTGAAGTTGTGGTCAGTTATCTCTTTGTTCTTAAATACATTAGTCTTCTTAAATAATGAGATATAAATAGAAGCACAATTTTGTGAAATCTATTCAATGATTATGACTTTAGACATAAAAAAGACTAGATTTAGTAAAGTAAATGAGAATACATACTGATAATTGAACACATAGAATATAGCATAATTGCATGTCAAAAGGACATTACATGTTTCCAGCAGATTAATTCATTTACAAAAATGCTATAGCATGATCCAACAGAAAGAGATTTGGATTTACTATCAGATGACCTAAGTTCAAATATAGGCTCTACCAATTCTACTGTATGATTCTGAATAAATTATCTAAACTCTCTGGATAACAGTTTTCTCATGTGTAAAATAGGAAGCTGCAACAGATGATCCCTAACTCTAAATATATGATTCTACACATTTTTCTCAAACATCTATTATAAAAAAATAAAATTTACCTGAATGTATATCCACTAGAGTCTACTAAATACAATATTTAAGATCCATATCCTCAACCTTCAACATGAAAGAGAAGGGTTCAAAAAACTTAATTTTACTTTATATTTCTGATTATGTATATGTACTTTAGAAACAGACAAATAAATATGACTGGATAGTTCAAGAAAGCTTCTGATTTTAGATTTATTTTAGAATATTTTCTTTCTAAATACTCAATGCCATACATGTATACTTCTGTGCAAGCATGGCACAAATATATAAACAAACACTACATTTAATCTCAACTAAATCTATGGTTTTGGGCTTCACAGACAGTAAATTACCTCACAAAATAGAGCACTTAAATTTCCACCTGAAACAAACCCATTCCAAAATAAGAAGAAAAAGAATAGCAGTAGAAATAAAGAGAAATAAAACCTTTTTGTTTTTGAAGACAAGTGTACAAAAATCTTTTCCATTTCAATCACTTCAATTTGTATTTATGTGAACTGCCCAATGTGAACTGAAACTTTCATTTAGGCACACCTGTCAGCATACCAAGTAAATAAGTAATTTATTGTAAATTTAATCATCCACCTTTCTACACTCCACAAACCACCTTTTATTTGCAAATAAACAAATAAAAATCTATCTCTAGATTCATAATAGGCAATCAGAGTTTTCCCCTAAACACAGCATGTGTAACATAAAAGCTGTAATAAATATTAAGTAGAAGGTTCTTATAATTCAAAAATCAAGCATGTTGAAATAATAATTGTGCTCAAAATAAAAGTTTTCAAGTCTAAACTAAAGTGTTTTATAAATGGAAGCTATTATTTTACTAACTTTTCTATCTCAAAGCAATAAAAACTTCAACATAACTTGTTTTTTTGGAAAGACACATTTCTTTATAAAAATCATAAAGTTAGCTTCCCTGTCACGGGTAAATGATTATATGTATTATTTTTTTATCTGTATTTATATACACATAATCATATAAATACAGATAAAAAAAATTAGGGACATCATAGTAGGAATAAATTCTTGTGCAGATATATTGAGAGTCAGAACATTAATGGTTTTTTAAATTCTTTTAATGTAGGATTATAGATTTAAAAATGCCTTAAAGGACCTTAGAAGCCATTCGGTCCAATGATCTCATTTTACAAGTTAGTTTCTTAATTGAGGCCCAAGGAAGCTAAATGACTCATCCAACATCACACAGTAAGTGGCAGTGACAGTAGAAATCATGTTTCCTAATATCAAAATCAGGAATATATTAAACCAAAAAACTTCAAGTAGGTATATTATGTGATGGTGACTTTTCCCAATGTGACTTGATAATGACAATAATCACTATCATATTAATTATTTTCCATCTCTAGAGACTGGAGCTTAAGCCTTAAATATATGAAAATATGTCTCTCCATACACAAGGATGGAAGAAGCTGGCATCTCTTTATGAGAAGATAACATAAGATTTTCTTTTAAGTGAACTGCCCTGATGTCGCTGAAAGCTGTAAGGCTAGAATAGGAAAACTGGGCATGGTAGCAACAATAACAACCAAAAAAATATAATTTTGAGGCCAAAAAATTGCCCTAGCCTAACTGCATTTTATACTGCAATTAAAGATATTTATTTTCCTTCTTAAAGACACATATAGTATCAAACTGACCTCAACCTCCCAAATAAATTTATTCAACATTTAGCTATCAATCCACAACAGCACATTTATAGAAAAAGCCCTGGCTGTTCAACAACACTGCTACCACCAGAATTTTACCTCAAAGACATATATAAATATAAATAAACACTATATGTTTATAGTTCTATGAGTGAGGAGGAAAAAGCTCTCTTTAGTAGTAATCTGGTAAATGCAAAAGAAAGTTGAATTTGGTTCACTAATATTTTCTGAGTTCCTGTAATACAAAAGGAAAAAAACATCAATTTATTCTTAAAGATTTTTGGCCTATTTCAGTTTCTATGCTCCTCACCTTTCTGAGAAACAAGTAAATAGAGATAACTAAAATGAAAAGGAACCAAATGACAATATATAAAAGAAACTTTTGAAAAAAGCAGCAAGGACAATTGGGAATTAAAAACATATAAAGATATACTTTAAAAATAGTTATTGTACCTGACGGTACCTTTTAAACTTGAGAAAAGGTTGAGCTCTGTTGACCGATCTGAGTCCTTTCTCTCTTCCTGGCAGACCCCTTTCTGTTTAAGTCAGCCCCAAACCACAGTAGTTTAAAATAAGCACCCAGAGTCAGCAAGTCAGCCCTCTTGTTCACAGAGGGAGAATTTCAGGCAAACTTTTCCAAATCTTGTTTTTCCTTCAAATAAAATGGAGACAAGACTATTACCTGCTCCCTTGGTGAAAAGGGAGTGCCTGACCTTCCTCAAAGTAAATCCAAGAAAAAATACTGTAGAAAGAATATCTAGCAGCTTCCCCCACACACACCCCAACTTAAGTAGCTTAAGAGTACACACAGACTACTTGATAGTTTGTAAAGTTTGAATATAATTTGAGTCACCTGGATGACAGCAATAAAGACAACATTTATTTTAAATAACCTCAAATTATATATAATTAAGTAACTTTTAATTTGTTTTGATTTAAGGTCTTCCAAAGTTGAGACTAGCATTTTGGAAAAAAAAAAAATTAACTATCTATAACCCTGTGTCAATATATGATGCTACTGGGAATGGTAAATGAATTAATTTTCCAAGGAAAATTAATTACTTATGACTTACAGTTGTAAAAGCAAACAACGTAACTCTGGATTAGGGCACATTTAATTTCTGTTTGTGGTAGCGATTAAATAAATTTCATATAATTCATGGTATGTAATGGAAAGCAGAACAAAAATGAAATCTTAGACAATGACTGACATATAAAAAGTATATAATCATAAAGCTGATCCAAAAGTAAAGATAACAGGTATTAATGTTTCTAATAATTATTATTTAATATGGACTCTTTTAAAGAAAATATTAGCCAAAGAAAAGTAGCACATAGAAAACAAAAGAAAACAAAACACCCTGCCATTTATTATCCTCTTTGGAAGAATAAGAGACACACAAAACTTGCATACAAAGAAAGTGAGTAATGGAGAAAGAAAACAAATCTGTATAGACTAATGTTATATTTGCTGATGATATGAGCAACCTAAGTTTCCTCTGAGAGAAATTGTAGATCATAATATTAATCTATTAATATTTAAGAGATGATTCATTTGAGTCCTTAAAATTAAAGCTATCTTATCTCAGAGCACTCAAGAGATAAAGTGCTTTCAAAATGAATCATCTACAAATCATTTGGCCAGACTTCAGCATTATTAGGATTACAACAGATTTTGAGCTGCATGTATAAAATATCTTAATATTTCATCACTTCCTACCTGTGCAAATTGTTTGAAATATGTTTATATGTTTTAAGTTTATATATAGTTTACATATTCAAAAGTTATGGTTTATGTTTTAAAGTAAAAAAAATCTTGTCCTGAAAAATACATAATAAAGTAGCTACAACAGCAATATGAAATGTGCAACATTATCTCAGAATTCTCACTAATTCTAACTAATTTTTTTCACAACAGTATTTTATCTTTCCAATTACAAGTAAAGATAGTTTTCAACATTCGCTTTCATAAGGTTTTGAATTCCAATTTTTTTTCCTCCCTATCTCCCTTACCTCTGCCCTTCCCAAGACAGCAAGCAATCTGATATAATGTCTAGCCCTAATTTTAGCTCTAGATAGTTACTGTTATCCAAATTAAACATGCATCAGCTTTGGAGAGTAAATCAATGCCAGAGTTTCAGTGACATAGGGAATAAATGATTCTGCCCTAAGACAAAGATTATTCCACATGCAAATATCCAAATAACAGTACATTAAAAAAAAAAAAAAAAAGTTCATGTGAAAGTTGTTGAGAAAATCCGTGCCTCACAATTACACAATGAATAAGGGAAAAGAATGTAATTATTAATAATGACCCTAATTATTAGCCACCTTGTACAAAGGAATCAAAAAATTATATATGAAGTATTCACTCTTCTGTTATATTACTACATATTTTAAAAAAAATTAAGAGAAATATACTAAGAAAAATAACCAATATCTTTGAGAGGTAAGGAAGAAAGGTAAGTAAGTACTATCTAATACTAAGTATCATCTAATTACATGATAAGTTTTATTAAACACAAATTGAAGTATATTGGTTATTTTGGATTATGTAAAAATAAAAATAAATGACACTAGTCTTTACAATGGAATTTTTTGAAGTGATATCATACAATAAGTTTATTTAAGTGACTCAAGCTCATATAGAAGAAACTTTCTTGTTCGCAGTGGATCAATGTCTTTAACCATGGCTGAAAAGTCTCTACTTTGAAGCATGAAACTCTTTGAAGAAATAGTAAATTTACCCTTCTTGTTTATTTTCTTAAAACACAGGGACACCTTTATTTTAAAATGGGCCTGAACTTAGCATAATTTAGGATGAAATGAGCTCTGTTTCTAAAAAGGACTACTCTGTATAATAAATTGGAAGGACACTACTTAAAAGTTAAAATGACTTTCGGTCTTTATTCAACTATTTAGCTCACGGAATAAATAAGAAATATCATCTTTGGCCCACAAATAACCTTTTAATTAAATTTTATTCCCTTTCACTCTTAGCTTCCACATCAGATTGGTATTTTGAAAGAAAAAAATTCTTAATAAATCAAAATTAAATCTACATTGCTCTTTGCATCAGCAGTGCTCAACTACATTGATGGAAAGATCCAGGGACAAATAACTTACACCTCTCCTCCCCCACATACTGTTAAGAGTCAGATAATACAGAATAAGAATTACTCTCTGTCCCACCTGGCTCCTAGTATTCTTCCTTGCCACCCCCCCACCTCCCCACATATGGCACAATCTAAGGAAACAAGAACACACAAAATACAATACCTCCCTTTAAACATGTTAGTTTTTAAAATGCACTCTTCAGAAATCTTCTTTAGGCATCTTTCTTATATTACTCCCCACATTTAGATTTCAGTAGAATGACTACAGGGAAATCATAATTTTTATATCTAAACTACGGTATCTGGCATCCACTCTACAACCAAATGTAAATCCACAACAAACCTCCAAAACACAGAACTAGTAAGTAATTATATGACAAAAAACAGCTTGATTATAAGGAGAGGAAAGACAGGCTGTCAACAAACAAACAGCTGTTTCTTATTGACAACCCATAACTAGATCATACCACCCCAAAACATGACAGTTACTTAAATCTCCTTAAATTCTCCTGTCCATGATCATCTTCAAAATATTGTTAAATAACTAAATTTAGATATGAACAAAAATCATATCCTTATAAATATAAGGTGAAGTGCTGTTAAAACATGAGGGCTGAAAATCAATACTTTTGCAAATAACAATTATTCTAGAAAACAGAAAGGAGAAGTATACTTTCAAACAGGATGCTATATAGTTTCTCCCAGTAATACGTATAAGGAAGAACCTTAGGTGATGAGTCTCTGTTTCCTCATTCCATTATATAATTACAACACCACCATTATTCTTTGCTTTAAAAGTTTACTCTACACACCCTTCCTTTCTCACTTTTGGGGAATTCAAGTTTAGACCTGCCTGAAGGGTCAAAGTGACCTTGAAAGTTTCCCCCAACTCATTTTCTAGCTAGTTGATAATCTTAAATAGTCAATGTTGTGAAAAAGTAGTAGGTTACATTTATATAGGTTTTCAAAATTTACAAAAAAAAAGAAAGAAAGAAAAGAAAAAACACTTTTCAAACAAGCCTGCAATGTAGATAGTGCAAGTATTATTATAATTAATACCATCTTATACAAGAAGTAGGGAAGGATCAGAAATGTTAAATGATTTGCTCAAGGATATACATTGTCATTGTCAAGAGTGGAGAAGGTAACACAATAATCAACAAATACTTTTTAAGCACCTACACCATCCTCAGGTACTGAGGTGGGGGGGGTGAGAATAGTAAATCAACAAGTGAAACAATCCCTACAATCTTAGCAATTAACATTCTAACAGGGGTAGTAAGTGCTTAAATAGAAAATATGTAAAATACTATCTCAAATTTGCTGAATTCAAGTCATAGGAATAAAAAAGACTTGTAATCAAAGGAAAAAATAGACCAAAAAATGAGGTCTGTCTTTGTCTATCCTGTGCATGTTAGGCCAGATAACCAACATGGTTCCCCCAAAATTATAGCGGACAAGAATTTACACACAGTCTGGTGGCACTGTTTCTATATGAATCTGACACCACTGTTTTAGACAAATCCTAAACCATATGAAATACTTTTAACTACCTAAATATTTGGCATATAACTACTAATTAACTATTGTTTTTAAATACAATTTAACTACCAAAATATTTTCCTATCTTCTGTTATCTCATTTTATTCTAATGAAAAGGCATTTATTTTTTAAAACTGGACTGTGGCTTACTGGTATAGCAAATTCCTGTGGGGAAAACTTCCTATTGATATAGATTAGCAACTACTAAGTAATTTGAAATCTTTAAAGCGCTTCCTAGACCACTGAGATTGATATTCCCATGGTCACAAAGTACATCAAAAGAACACAAATATGAATTCAGATTTTCTTAACCTCAGGCCAATAATATTCACTATATCATGTTGTGCCAGAACAGATATCATGCATGTTATTTTCTTTCAAATTTAGTTCATCCTAAAAGATAGTGCTTCTCCCTCACATTGTAATGCTCAGGGAGAAACTGAGGCAGTATCACACATGGAAATTAGGTAATGCTTTATTGATGTTAATTGAGAATTCAGAATCCATAGCTATGGATCAGGACTGGTGGAACTCTAGTCTCAAAAGCACGCAGTCCACCCCGGAGACCAACACAGCCACAGCCATGTTAGCCGACTGAATACAAAGTATTCAGTAGCCATGTTAGCTGACTGAACGCAAAGTACACAGCAGCTCCATCAAGGAATTTCAAACATTATATAGGGTCCTATAGCTCAGGGAGACAAAGAACAGCTGAGAGATATCAGGGGTTCAAAAGAAACTATTAATTCAATTCTGACAGGTAGGGAGTGAGGGGAAGACGAGTACTAAAGTTATAAATTCAGGTAGGGAGTGAAAGCTGCTGGAGAAACTGAGACAGTAAGTCTGGGTCATACAGATAAGGGGATGTCGGGGCTGGCCATTTGGAAGTTTTATGATTCCATTGTAATGTGAGTCCAATTATTTCTGAAGGTCAAGAAGTGGGAATTGCTATTCTGGGATAGAGCAATTAAGGGAGACTGAAACAGGCACAACAACATCTCCCACCCCTTTTTCTCTTCTCAGTGCTTTAGAGATCCTGATTCCAGGCCATGGAAAATTCTGGACTCAACAGCCAGCTTGATCACAACCCTTCAGGAACAAAAGCCTATAGGGAACTGCAGCCTAGAAGCACCAATGCTGCCAAGCTCTGAACTGTGGGTGCAGGGTCAAAAATTAAGGAACATAGGGAGCGGAACAGATTGACAGGGCAGAATAATGCATTTGTGGAGAACTGTGTAGCACTCTACCAAGCCTGAGAGAAAAGTATAGCAACCAGCTGGAAACAATTCTAACCACCAAAAAGTCATTTAGGACAGGGACCTACGTTAGTAATCTGTCAATTGCCAATTATAGGAGGAGACTGAGATGCTTTGGGATACAGCCCCTAAGGAAGGGGAGTCAGAATTAAGGGATAAGAAAAATAAGGGGGGAGGGGCAAAAACCCAGGAAGATTCCAGGAAGAAGAAATCTCAAAGACCTTGAATATAAACAGATTAGTCAATAAGAAAAACCATAATCACAGAAATAAATATGGCCTCCAAATCTAGTAAAATAGTTTAAGCATCAATGAATAAGTAGCAAAATAAAGAAAAATAATTCAACATTTAATGAGACAAAGAATCTTGTGGAAGTTGAGAACATGGAACCATAAAGATGTTCGAGTGGTTTAAAAGCAAAAAGGAAATCGAGAGGATTTATGTCCTGCATGACAAAAATAATGAAAATAGAAAAAAAAATTGAATTTGTAATGGCAAGCAGTCTCACCAAAGAAATAATAGAAACAATAGATTTGGAATGCAAATTCCCCAAAACACAGAAGTGAAAAAAACAATCTAGAAGAGGAGCAAAAAAGAATATTAAAAGAAAATATGCTCACTACACAAGTAAAATATACAGATCTCAAGGACTATTGTATAGCCACCCCTTCAGAAAAAAACCTAAGGCTACAAACTTCAAGATTCAAAATGGTTAAATTTAACAATTCAATTTAAAAGTAAGCTTTGAAATAAAGTGCATAGAAGTTCAGGTTGCAATCCAGGGTGATCTATCCTAAATATTTGGTCTTAACAAATATGACAAAAGATGTATACAATTAAGATAAATAAAAACTATTTTTAGAAAGAAAACCAGAAAGAAGATTATTTATTTCTCAAATCCTAAACAATAGAAATGCAGGAGTGGTAAATGAATACATCAGGCAAAAACAGCAATAACAATAAAGTGACCAGGAAGATCAGTAAGAGATTTCTTTCTATATGTATACAGGAGTCAAGGAGGATGGAAGAGAACTGGGAGAAGTGAGTAAAGAAGTATATGGGGGAATTATGGATAGAATCTGATAGCATCCAGTCTACAAGTAAATACTTATTTAATGGGACTACATTATAATATGAGAAAGTACAAGAAAAGGGTGAGGATAGGGATGGGGAACAGAGGATAGAGAAGAATGAATAATTTACTGGGGTCAAATCAAGGGCTAGAAATGAGGGAAAGGTGACTTCTGACCACAGGGGAAATAAAAAGAAAAACCTATAGGGGAATGGGTGAGGAGGTGGAAAAGGATGAAGAAGGAGAGAAAAGAAAAGAGACTTACTTTGGAGGTGGAACTGTTGGGATCTTACTCCAAATGATGGAGTGAATAAGACCCCAACAGGAGGGGGTTTCACTGAATGCTTTTAAGGGCAAAGGAGATAAAAATTTTACACTGGATGAGGTCTATACATTTTGATGTCCAAAGAATCTTCTTATCCAGTGAGGGAATTGGAATCCCTGGGGAAAACTGGCACCTGGAGAAGTGGGAGGAGATTCCTAGGCAAATAGGAGGAGAGAGGGAAGGTCAACAAGATAGGGTATAAATGGGGGGAGGAGGGGCCACAACTATGGGGCATTGTCTTTCTGTCTTCTCTGATACTTTCAATAATTGGTATCATTCTGAGAGTGAAACACAGTAGAAAAGGATCCATGGGTAAGCTATATAAATCAGTAGCAGAAAGTGCCAGAGGTCAGAAACTAGAATGGACACCACCTTCAAGGCTTTGATGGCATAAATAGTACTGAGGAAAAAATGAGAGAACAGATGATTGTAGGAGTCATTTATCAGAGAATAAAGGTCTCGAATAAACAAAAAGAGAAAACATATAATGAAGAGTGAAAAAAAAATTTATTTGTAAAGGGCATAAAAAAATGAAATTTTAAAAATCAAATGAACAGTATTAGTTAAAGGGAAGGAGAGATGGTGGAATTTACTTGACTGAGAAGGAAAAGGAGACAGAAATATATAACCAGATAAAAGCAGGAGAAAGAAAATAATAAGACCCTAAAGGAAGAAGAATGGATCAGAATGAGAGGAAAACAACCAGTAAGAACAGGACCATCTAAAAAAACAAAACAAAACAAAACAAAAAAAACATAATACTGTATTAACAACAGAAAAGGGAGAAAGATATACATTAAAAAATTAAAAGATAGAAAAAAAATTAAAATTTAACAATTTGGAATTATTCAAATAAAATGACTGAAACGTCTATACTTTTTGGGCCAGAAATATCTTTCTGGGCTTAAAAACCCAAGAAAATCACTAATAAAAATAAAATACCCATAAACTCCAAAATATTTAAGAATTTGAAACAAAGAAGATACCCATCACTTAGGAAATAGCTAAACAAACTCCACTACATGGTATAATAGAACACTACAGCATTATAAGAAATATGTGAATACAGAGAAGCATAGAAAGATCCATATTAACTGTTAAGAGAGTTAAATAAGAAAAGTCATAAAAAAAAAAGGACAAAGACACCTCCCCAAAATCAGAAATAAATGTAACAAAATTACAAAGATCAAATAGGATGAAAATGAAGAGATAGGAGAATACTCTCTCATGGAGGAGCGAAGTTTACAGGTATTAAACACTATACATGTTTTCAGACTTTCTCAAGGTACTGATCAAGTGTGCTAATTTTTTTTCTTCTTTAAAAAAAGTAACAAACAAAACACCATTTTGTCATAGGATGACTCTCAGGAAGGGATACATAAGATATAGTAATGTAAGAAACAGAAAACATCAATGAAAAAATTACTTAAAAAAAAAGCAAGCTGTACATGATAGATATAGTTTAATGTACAATTCCTTTTTGTTTAGGCAAATGTTTGTTTTATTTGATATTTGTTTTGCTCAAAATGAAAAATAAAACTCAAATTTAAAAAATTCTATGAAAACAAAAAGAAAACTACACCCTCTGTTTCATACTAAACTGGCAAGCCATCTCCCTTTCATGAGCATATGTACCCATTCAAAGAAAATTCATTTTAAAACCATAATCAAACAAAATACACTTGAGAAGGCTTAACATTAGGTTTCAAGCTTCAAAAAAGGAATTAAAAAGACAGATCACAGAAACATTTTTTGTACTGAAGAGCGAGATCTTTGGTAAGGTTATTAAGAATAGTGAAGGCAGAAATAGCAACATTTGTCAACAGTCAATAAAGATTAATTAAGAGCCTAATCATACAGGCACTATGCTAAGTACAAGGGATACAAATACAAAAAAAAAAAAAAAAAAAAAAAAGTCTCAACCTTCTAAAGAATTTACAATCTAATGGGGGAAAATAACATAAAAAGGAAAGGTTAAAAACTAGGCAACTAAGGTGGAGGGGGAGAGAAAAGGAGAAAGAAAGGTGATTATGGAGAGAGCATGTTGAAGAAAACAAAATCCAAAATGAATGGGGCTAGAAATGCCATGCTTTCGTGCTAAAATACAGTTAAAATGTTCTAGAAATGAGTTTGGAATTATTTGAGAAAAATTTTAAAATTGTTGGCCATATTATTTGTCAACCTTTCTCCTTTTACATTATTTTCTACCTACTCTATAAATGTTATGAATACTTAATTATTTACATGTTGTCTACCCATTTGAATGTATGTTCTTATTGATGAATTCTGAGTGTGTAATAAAGATTTTTTTCTTATTTTAGTTTTCCTGCAACATGGCTCATATGGAAATATGTTTTACATGACTTCACATATATAATGGATATCAGATTGCTTTCCTACTCCATGGGCAGGGGAGAGGCTGAAAGGAAGGAGAGAATTTGGAACTCAAAATAAAAATGAATGCTAAAAAGAGAATTTTTTTTAATTTGAAAAAAGAATGTGTGTTAAAAGCAACCTTGTCTTTCTTTGTATCTCTGGTACTTAAGACAGGGCCAGACATGTAAACTGACAAGGAGGTCAAAGACAAAAAGGTCCCAAAATATCAAAAAAATTCATAGCATAACTATAACAGGAAAGGAAATGGGAAAAACATTAACCATCAGTTGAAGAATAGCTGAATAAATTATGGCATGTGAATGTAATATAATATAATTGAGCTTTAAGAAGTGAAAAAAATATGTAGAATTCTGAAGGAATTCTAGACAATGTATATGATAGGAATAGTATCTGTTTTCCCTAAACTGGTCTAGTTTTCCTTTAAAAGAGTAAAGAGATAGACCTTCGGACTTAGTTGGTCTGAGGACTAAAGACCTGGGCAAGGCTTCTAATTGTGAGAGGAATAAAAAGCCTATTCTAAGAGGAATCAATATTTCTGAGGTTTGGATGAATTTCTATTGCCCAGTGAGAAGCTAAATGGAGTAGCTTTCACCTGAATCACTGATGGCAAACTTTTTTAAGCTTTTATTATTATTTTTTTTTTCTTTTTGCTGAGGCAATTGGGGTTAAGTGACTTGCTCAGAGTCACACAGCTAGGGAATGTTAAGTGTCTGGGACCAGATTTGAACTCAGGTCTTCCTGACTTCAGGGCTGGTGCTCTAACCACTGCCCCACCTAGCTGCCCCTTAAGCTTTTATCATTAAAGAAATCTAAGAGGAAAAGGATTCATAAATACAAACATTTATAGCAACTCTTTTTGTAGTAGCAAAAAAACTGTTACCCATTTACTAGGAAAAGGCTGCATATAAAGAATGCTTTTGTTGTTGTTTTAAGTCAAGTCCAATCTTGTTGAACCCATTTGGGATTTTGTTGGCAAAGATCTTGGAGTGCCTTGTCATTTCCTTTTCCAGTAGATTAAGGCAAACAAAGGTTAAGCTACTCGCAGATCACACAACTAGTGAGTGTCTAAGGCCACATTTGAATTCAGGTCTTTCTGACTCTAGGCCCAGTGCTCAATCCACTGTGCCACCTCACTGCCTTAATAACTACTATATTGTAAGAGATGGTTTCAGAAAGACCAGGAAAGAGTAAAGTTAAGTAGTAAAGTGAGCAAAACCAGGAGAGCAAATCATAAAACATAAAATTATAAAGACAAAACTTGTAAATAGTGAAATCTTTAGTCAAGGCAGTGATCAATCATGACTCTAGAGGCTTTGTAATAAGCTCTACTACCTGCCTTCTAAGGGAAAGTTATACAATATTCAGCATGAGAAATGCACATTTGACAGACATTTGAACACAATGTGAAAATGTTTATTTGAATATGCATATTTATTGAATTTTTTTAAATATCAAGGAGTAAAATGAGAAAAAATTAAAAATGCTCAACAATTAGAAAAATAAAATGAAAAACCTTATTAAATAAAAGGATTTTTATTTATTTTTATAATCCATATCTTCTAATCATGAGTCTGAAGTGATAGATCAGCCCATCCTGGGTCTGGGCTAGAACATGATGATGAGATGCAGAACCAAGAGAACAACATAATTATCATAACGTCAAAGACCCCAAAAGATAGCAGGATTTGGATTTTACATAATAACTAATCCTGTTTCTAGAAAAGTGAAGATAAAGCACATTTCCTTCCACCTATCCAGATTGTTGTTAGTTATTTTGTTGTTTACTTTATTCAGCTGTTTTTCTTTATTTTATGAGTAGTATCAAGAAGTGACAATTGTTTTTTAAAATGAAGAAAATTTAAAAAAAAAGAAGAAATTCTTTCTTTTCTCTTCAACCTCCTTCAAATACAAAGAATCAGAAAGAGAACAAATGGCAAATACAGAGAATAGTATCTGCCTTGAGTTCAGGAAGATCTGAATTAAATTCTTGTCTCCATTACATGAGACATTCCCTGGGATCTCTCTGGAGTTAAAAAAGGGAAAGGGAGAGGGGGAAGGGAAGAAAAAGGGAGAGGAGGAAAAGGAGGGAAAAGGAAAGGAGAGAAAAGGAGAAAAGAGAGGGGAAAGACTGAGGGAGAGTAAATGCAAGATCAGGAAAGAGAGGGAAGAGAGGAAGAGGGGGAAAAAAGGAGATACAGAGAGAAAGGAGAGAAGGAAAGGGAAAGGGAAAGCCCTTTCACAATTACCTGGGCAGGAAAGAACTGAAAGTAGTGAAAGAACTGAATGAGGAGAGAGACTCCAAGAGAAAGTAGTGGCTGACAGTGGTAGAAAGATGGGAATGAGACTTATATATATATATTCTAAAACACATAAGCAAAACCAGTGAACCGAAAGAACTAAAGATGACCTGGCACAGCCAAAAGACAAAAAGAAATGAATATTTTAAGGATCAATAATTTATTAATATGAAGGACTGTCATATTTGCATACATAGGCACTTTATCTGGTATTATCTTAAACACCAATTTAACCAAAGTATATGATGACTGATATAGCTCACAATTCTGTACTTGCCCAATTTTCAATCTCTCCTTTAATTTAATGTGATCATTGATGGTCTTTTCCTATTTGGTTCCCCAAAATTCCTCTTCTGGCTTTTAGGTTTACTGTGCCTTATAGGAATTTTCACTGTTTTCCCTCAAGAAGTCATATACTGGCTCCAGACCCACTTTTCTACAAGAACTGAAAACAGGACTTACTAGCTCATCAAGGAAGAAGTCCAATTCTATTCTCAAATGAAGAATAAACTGTCTTTTTTACATAGCACACAGTACTCATTATGTCAAATTGTCTATTTGGGTCAGCCATTACTAATCACTCATTCATCTCCTAGAACTGCTTTCATGCTTGATTTCCCCATGAGAATCAGGAATTTCTGACTTTTTTTCCCACCTGTTCAAAACTTTCAGGTTCTCCTTCTTTCCCTACGCATCTCACTGAATTTTGAACTTTAGTATAAACGTTCTTAATTCACTGGAAGAATCAAGATGATAAAAATTATCTCATTCAATGAAGACATAATCTTTTATGCTATGGTTGTTGGATCGAATTTCTTCCTCAGATTCTCTCAGTTTCTACCTCTGGTTTGCTAAAGACTTTAGATATACACCTCATCTGAGCCTTAATATAACCTTATGAGGTAAGTATACTTACTAACAGGTATAGTTAAGGAAACTGGCACTGGCAGAAGTTAAGTAACTTCTTCATGGTTATATAACTAAGTGAGCATTAGAGGTGGCGTTTGAATTCAGGTTTTCCTAATCTTAAGTTCTACCATCTTGTGCTGGTCCTCCCTTACTCAAACCAGGGGAAAAGGGGCTTCTGATTGGTCATCACTTGAAGTTCATAAGGCTTAAGAATAACCTTAAGATTTATGTGGTGAGGGATGGTAGAGTTCATCTATATCTTAATAAGCTAATTTATTTGTAGACCTAGTTCGATACCCATAAAAGTTCAACTACCTCAAAATTGCACAGTCTCTGTGAATGAAATATGATATAGACGGTTAAATGGCTTGACTTCAGTAGACTATTAGTGCTCTCTCTTCATTCCTAATTATCTTTATTTACTTTGTATATACTTCTATCTGTACACATTGTCTCCTTGACAGAATGTGAGTAAGGGAATAGGAATTGTTTTCATTATAAAAATCTTTATTCTCAGCATCTAACACAGTTACTGGGATTAACATGCCTGTTGCTTAGTTAGTTACTTGACTGAAATATAACTGAAATATAATTCCCTTCAAAAGGGAAGAAGTTAAATTCCAGAACCCATCAAAACCCAAATTTTACCATGACCTAAGTATGCAGCAGGTACTGGAAACATGGAATTTCAATTAACTATCTTAGTGATCTCCTGGTTATTTTATGGTAAATGACTGGTATTAGTGCCTGGAGAATGCAACAACCTTAAAATATCCTATTGAACTGAGTCCTTATTTTTCATTCCTTCTTCTCTAAGCAGGTTCACATCACCAAAGATGATGCTGGATATGGCACAACTCCAGAACAAACAACCTTTTCTTGGCCTTTCAATTGCTGTTTGCAAGTATATAACAAGTGCTTTGTACTCTATAAGCTTGGCCAGATGGACCATTTCTAAATTTTCCCCATATATTATACTTAATTTTATGGTATCACATGATTTTGGCATCCCATCTCCACTCTAGTAATATATTTTTCAGAAACTCATTATGTACAGAATTTCATTTCTGCCATATTGATATGCTCTACTTTTAAATGTAACCTGACAAAGAAGAAAGTATTGAAATTCATGAAATTCCCTTAATTTTTCCGACATTCAGAAGCTATGCAGCAAGCATAGAGTGCATCAATATAAACAAACTTAATGCTTTCTTTGATAGCCCTTTATTTTTAAAGTCTTCTTTTCAAGTTAAAGACTGCCTAAGAAACACTTTCTATTCCCCCTAAAAATATATATACATATATATTTTTTTTCTTTTCTTCATTAATAACTTAGTATAGATTGATTGCTGTAATTTAACATTTATTGATTGGGCATGATGAAGTAAAGAAATGCTATGAAAAAAAGATATAAAGATCATTCACTTTTAAAAAGCATAAACCATTCTATAGACAAACTGAATGCTCTGGTGTTGAAATCTGAGGTCCACAAATAAGAAACCAGTCATTTTCATAGAATCATGGGGTCCCACTGGGTCTCAGTGAATCATGCTGTGGTTAGTTGAAAGTGCTGTTCACATAATAAATTAAGCACCTCATTTCCTTCATCGAGAAAATCTACATACCACTATACAGATTTGTTTTAATAAAAGCAATAAAGCAAACCCAGAGGTTATAGCTGTTATGACATAATCACACCTCTGAGATTTAACAACACTCAGTTGAACATCATGCCTTAAAAAGTCTTTGCAAGTTCCCTTCCAAAAAAGCTAACTCTACTCATACCCTCTGGCCCAATTAATGCCAAATAAATAATAAAAGTCTAATATATGTTAAGAAATATCCTACTTAAAGCAAAATATAACCTTTTATTAATTCTAGTATGAAAAAAGTGTGGTTGCCTTGATCTAGAATATTAAAGAAAACAAACCAAGCAAGTTTACAAGTACATTGAATAATAAGACAGTTTACAATCTCATCTGAAAATTGAAGATGAGGTTTGAGCAGGGATTCTTATTCTTTTTTATATCATGAACCTTTTGGCATGCCACTAAAGCCTATGGACTCCTTTCTCAAAATAATGTTTTTAAATGCATTAAAAACATGATTACAAAAGAAATAAATTATATTGACATCATTTTAAAAAGTTTTTAAAAGTTCTCACATCACAGGGCAAGAACCTCTAGATCAGCAAAACCTAAAATTCACACAGACAAAATACTTCAAAATGGATTGACAAATTAAATCTCATTGTTAGTAAGTAATCAACTCAGGGAGTGAAATAGAAAAATACCTTTCCTATAAGGAATTCCTTCTCTAAATCTCCAGCAATGCAAAGATCTTTCTCTTCTCTTCTCTTCTCTTCTCTTCTCTTCTCTTCTCTTCTCTTCTCTCTCTCTATATATGTATATATGTCGTCTGTGTGTATGAATATCCATATATATGCATGTATGTACACACACACAGATATATAGATAGATATTGAATCCATGGTTAACCATATGGAATAAAGAATATTATGTACTACAGAAGGAAACAAAAGGGCTGCTCTCACAGTCACCCAAACTGAAAAACAAGGTCTCATTTTTCTGTCCAGGGAGAAGTTCTTAAAGACACTTGAAGAAATTTTTACATGGAAGATGAGACCAGAAAAAGTGGGCTTTAAAAAACAAGTTTCAAAAAGTTGTGAGAAATATGAATTGGAGGACTGGAATGAGTCATAACAGTGTGACTCTCTGTGATGGTTATGTTCTCCAAACTTTGCATACTCTTGCGAGTAAAAATTTTTTGAGCATGCAATCTCAATGTATGTACCCACCTGTTCATACATTATATATGTTTACTTCTATGTTAATAATTATAAACATTATAAAACTTACAAAGAAATGACATTTTAAAAGGCTGAAATAAAGGTGAAATAATATTTGAACCGAGAGTGACTAGGGAACTACTAGAATTTACTGAGTAGGGGAGTGAACTAGTTAGATGTGTACTTTAGGAAAATCACTTCGGCAATTGGGAAAAGATAAAGAGACCTGAGGCAGGGAGACCAACTATTATTACTATAGCATAGGTGAAGAGGATCTGAACTAATCAAAGAAAAGGGAACGATTCAGGGACATGTAGAGGTAGAAATAACAAGATTTGGCAAATGATTCATATGTAGGTGTGCACTGAGGGAATATGAAGAATGAAAGATGATACAAAATTAATGAAAACCCGAGTCAATTGGAGGATGGAGCTTCTAGTAGGAAAAAAGATGTTTAGAAGATGTGTAGGTTGAAAAATATAACATAATAGACTTCTAATATAAAACTCACCTATAACTGGCTCACCCTATTTGATTCACCAAATGAAAATGAGACAGCCATGACTCTCACTCACTCATTACTCTCCCCAAGCAGAAAGCTTGACTTTAAAAGAAAACTTGCTTTGGTCATGAGATGATCAGAGTGGGGGGTAGAGAGTGGAGAGAGAATTTTCCCACAGCTGTTATGGGTAGAGGTTCATTTAGATTATAAGTAACTTGAGAGGCTAATATCCAGCTCTTAAGAAGGAAGGGCTCGGGGCAGCTAGGTGGCACAGTGGATAGAGCACCAGCCCTGAAGTCAGGGGGACCTGGGTTCAAATCTGGTCTCAGACACTTAACATTCCCTAGCTGTGTGACCCTGGGCAAGTCACTTAACCTCAATTGCCTCAGCAAAAAAAAAAAAAAAAGAAGAAGGAAGGGCTGGTAGTTTATACAACAAAAGAAGAAGCTTTACTGAGTGTTGGAGGTTAGGGGATGTGTAGTTGTGTAGGAAACAAGACCTAAGATCAACTATCAAGACAATGCTGTTTGAAGATTATTGCCTTAGAAAGAAAAATAACAAGTGCCTTCTGATGAAGGAGGGCTAAACTGCAAAAAGGCTATACTTGAGAAAGGTTAGCAACAAACATCAGGAGGAGAGAACAGTAATAACACAAAGAAGATCCAAGGGACACAGCTATGGTGTAGCAAACAGAGAACTGCCAACAAAAGAGCCATGCACAAGTAGTCTTCCACAAGGCATATTGACATGGAAGAACTAATCCCAACTATGCTTTTGGGTGGGACTCCAACCTAAAGCAGTAAGTACTCTCATGAAAACTACATAGGACTAGGAGATATGGCTCACTGAAAAGTATCTCTTGGTTTTCAATGGGTGTTGATATAAAAACCTTCTCTGTGTTCTTTACTGTGTTAAAAAAAAATGTTTTATGAAGCAGTGAGATGATGCAACAAGGATAGATGTGTAAGTCTAGAGTCAGGAAGATATGAATTTCAATCTGACTTCAGACATTTACTAGCTGTGTGATCTTTAGTAAGTCATTTAACCTCTGTGTCAGTTTCCCCAACTAAAAATGAGAATCTATTTCCTAGTATTACTGTGAGGATCAAATGAAATATTATGTGTAAAGTATCTAACATAATGGCTAACCTATAGAAAAGATTATATAAGTACTTGTCCCTTTCCCCCCTTATTTATTTTTGTGAACCTAAGAAAATTTAAGGAAAAATGATGGGTCACCTTCAAATGACAAATATTTTAATTCCCACGAATTGAAAAGCTGGAAAAGTATCGCTATATCTGTGACTTCATGTCAAAAGAGAACCTCTAACATAAAAATCACATTTTTTTTCTCAACAAGTTTTTGTGTCACTGCTCTTTCTTGGTTCTTTTCCTACATGTCTGACAAGTCTTCTGTCTCCATCTTCTATACTATCTCAACTGGTGAGGACCTATGGGTCCAAATTATCATTTCTATACAGATGATTCTCAGATCTACATATCCAATTTCCCACCAAGTTCCAGTACCAAATCACCAATATTCTATTAGAAATAACAAACTATATATCCTAGAGATCTTAAACTTGACATGTGTCAAGCCAAACTCTCCTAAAGCTTCTCAACATACAGTTGAGGGCCAGATACAAACCACAATACTCCTAAGAGCAGCCTGAACTGGATTAAAAATGTGAAAAAATGTGGTTCCTAACTGATTTTTACATGTTGATGTAATAATAATAATACATACACACACACATACTTACAAACAGTATGATTTTCTAAGACAACAGGCAGCTTACAGGGATCCTCATGTGTCATTTAGGGGCCCCTATTTCTGTTTCAGTTTAATATTGCTGATCTGGACTAAAACACCCATTGGATGAAAAAACAAATGAAAAAAGAGAAGCTTTCACACATCAGGTCTTGCCACCAGCAGAGCTGGAATTACAAGTGGATTTTCATTGAGGAACAGACAAGATTAGCAAGCTACTTCTGAATATGTTTGGTCTATGTCAGCCATTTCTCTCTACTCCAACTTTTTATTTCAAAAATTCCAATCAACTAAATAAAACCTACAAAAATTCAAATTACTTGTGCAAAAGATCTAAGAATGTTGAGATGACAGGAATGGTCAGTAAATCACTTCTCCTTCCACAGTCTGTTTCAAACCATTCTTTTCATTTGTTCATTCATAAGGGAGAGATTATCATAAGATATAATTTTAATTAAACTCCACATTTATCAAATATAAACTTTAAAGCAAGTCATGCAAAGGTTAAAAGTAGCAAAAGCACTGGATCTCAAGGACCATAAAATTCAGAAAAACAAGGAAATAAAATACCCGCAAAAGCAATTATAATAAAAAGAAAAGACTTCTCTATATAGCAATAATTGAATAAAGTGGAATGAGGGATATAAAGAGTCAAATGTCCTTTTTAGATGTGATTTATATAAAGGGCCTCTCTGAGAACTTCCATGTTCTCACAATGTTTAAGGCTCAGAGAAGAGCCTATACACCTCAGACATTTCTGGACTATCTATCCTAAAATCATGTACACAGGCTTGGCAGCATAAAAAGTATGAAAAGGGAAAGCTTTATAAAGACACATGAATGAAAACTGACAAGTCACAGCCTAGCCCCAATAAATCCCTTTTCCAAATCCCCTGCTTTGGATAGAGGGGACAAGAGAGATACTAGAAGACATGGAAGCAGAAATCTGGCCTAATATACCTATCCATCCAGGTGCTATGACAAAATTCCAGTGTAAGTTCAATATTTGCCTGCTTTCTTGCATGAGGAACAGTAATCTTAGAAAAGCCACAGCTTGAATGTTTATCTTGTTTCAATTCCAAAGGTAAACAACAATATACTCTATAATACTCCCTGATTCCCATGTCCCTTCAGTGCCATCTTGATCAACAGAGTACCCAATTAAACTACTGAAAACACTATTCTAAAAACATATTGTAACCAACTTCATGTATTCTGATCCTGAAGTATTATGAAAGGCAAATGTGACGTGGCTAAATAATATCCAAGCCTAGTGCTAACCAAGATTTTAAGGAGGATGTAATAGTTTTTGGAAGGAAATGGTGTTTACAGCTTGATTTACTTCACATTTTACATTACAAAAATGTAATCTACTATCATGTCTTTTTTTTATTCTTTATTCATTGAAGACTGTAGTTTTGAATACTTTGGAGTTATGGCTTAAGGTGATTAAACCTTAAATGCTATAGACTTGACAGTAGACAATAGGGAACCAAGAGAAAAGGAGGGAAAAGCATATTCAAATATAGAAAAATATAAGGATAAAGTAGTTGGAGGTAGATTTAAAAAAAAAAAAAAATCGCCAAATCTGAGATAGCCTAAGTTTTACCTAAAGTTTCCTAGATTTAGTTTGACTGATGATCCTTTTCAGATCAAGATGCCCACACACAATTTTAACTAGTTCCCTCGTGGTGATAGTGAACTATTTATTGAACACCTTCAAAATCATTTGAGATCTTCCTACTTGGGCACAGTGAAAATAGCTTTTTCACCCATTCTACAATTCTTGGCTTATTCTGAAAAAATTCATTCTATAATTGCAGGATAAAATTTTGGTAGCACATTCCAAGCATATTTCAGTATTTTATAACATCATGAATATGTTGCTGGGAATAATTTCTTTAAAGGCATAGAGAACAAGACTTCTATACCTTACATGTCTTTATGAGTTCCCATGAGAGGAAAATTCATCGCTGTGGCCAATTAGGTGATGGATCTTTAGGAACTCTCTTAGTAAAGAGTATTCCTAGAACATTGATTAATACATTCAACATAAATGACTAATATATACCAGTCCATTGTCCTTGGGATATAACTCTCATATTTTTAAAAATGTATTTTGATGAATTGAATCTATAAGTAGATACTTGGAGAATGACCTTCTTATATATCTTTTTCCCCCCTTAAACTGTAAAAGGACAAATCCAAGAAAATGTCCCTTTTTTTAAAAAGCTGATAGGCAGAGCCAAGATGGCGGTGCAGACACGACATGTGACGTCTTCTCATCTTCTCTCAAACCAACAGCAGATTAATCTTAAATTCTTAAGATTAAGAACTGAACTGGTTCTAGAGTGAAGGCTCCCCCGAACACTTGGAGTACAACACATTTCCAGCAAAAATTATCTTGGAAGAACTTTGGAGCACATCTGTTTCAAACAGGTAGGGGATCAGGCGGTTTGCCCCGCTCAGGCACACAGCCAGGGCAGGAGACCAGGGCTGGGACTGAGCATGGCTAGTTCTAAGCAACTGGGAAGTCCCTGGGAGACACTTGGGCCACTTTGCTCTGCTTGGGGGAGGTACTTTGGCAGATCTGCCTTTTGTAAAAGGTAGATTGAAAACAATTGATCAGGCAGGACCCAGCTCAGCACCAGAAGAAAACCAGAGGAACTGCCCCAGGGCAAATTGAAACAGCTGCGGGTCTTCTGCTTTAAACAGACCCCAAGCTTTAAAAAATGAACAAGAAACAGAAGAGAGCTCTCAACATAGACAGCTTTTATGGAGAGAAAGAAAGACAGAACTCGGGTCCTGAGGTTCCTAAAGGGAGCCACAACGGCAGACATGAGCTGGTCCCCATTTCACAAGGCTTTCTTGGAAGATGGCATAAAGAATCTCAAAAGAGAGTTAGAAGAAAAATGGGGAAATGAATTGAGATCAGTACAAGGAGGATATAATGCCCTACAAAAAAAGATATGAAAAAAACACCAATTCACTGAAAAACAAAATTGGTAAAATGGAAAAAGAGTGCAATTCAATTGGCCAGTTACAAAAGAAGCTAAAAAAGGTAACTGAAGAAAATAATACTTTAAAAATTAGAACTGAACAAATGGAAGTGAATGACTCAATAAGACTTCAAGAATCAAACAAAAACAAAAAATAGAAGAAAATATGAAATAGCTCCTAGGAAAAAAAACTGACTTGGAAAACAGATCTAGGAGAGACAAAGATTATTGGACTCCCTGAAAGCCATAAAGAAAAAATGAACCTAGATGCTATCTTCTAGGAAATCATGAAAGAAAACTGCCCTGATGTTTTTGAATCAGAAGGCAAAATCACCATTGAAAGAATTCAAAGATCACCTCCCGAAAGAGACCCCAAAATTAAACCCCAAAGAATATTGTGGCTAAGTTTCAGGACTATTGCACCAAGGAAAAGATATTGCAAGCAGCTAGAAAGAAACAATTCAAATACCTAGGAACTGTAATTAGAATCACACAAGATCTGTCCACTTCCACATTAAACAATCGATGGGCTGGGCCCGAAATCAGATATTCCGAAAGGCAAAGGAAATTGGATTACAGGGAAGAATAAGTTATTCAGCTAGAATGAGCATTATCTTCCAGGGAAGAAGATGGTCATTCAATGATATAGGAGAATTTCACCTATTTCAAATGAAAAGACCAGATCTGAACAAAAAATTTGACCTCCAAACACAGAACTCAAGAGAAGTATAAAAAGGAAAGAACTCTTGAGAACTATATTTCAACTGTGGGTATACTTAAAGAATGGGGGTATAATTCGATTTTACTTTGATAAAATGAAAAAGAAACTAGAGATGGAAGGACTATCATACTGGAAAAAAAGGAGAAAGAAGGGAAAAAAAAGTTTAAAAAAGAAAGGAGATAAAAATAAGGTAAAATCTCATGGAGACAAAAAAAAATCTAATTATAATTGAGGGAAAGAAAGGAGGGAAATGACTATTGTGTGAATCTTACTCTCATCAGATTGGGCTTTAAAAGAGAATATCAGACACATTCTGTTTCACAGAGAAATTTGTCCCTCCTTATAGGGAAGTGGGAGGGAAAGGAGGAAAAGAAAGGGATAGACTAATGGAAGGGAAAATGGAAGAATTAGGGGAAAGGTGTAAATGAGGGGGAAAGGTATAAATGAGGGGGAAAGGCTCTAAAGGGAGGAGGACTGTTTGGGGGAGGTGGTCATCAAAAGCAAAATACTGGGAGGGGGAAGGGAGAAAGGGGAAAGGAAAGAGAAAAACATAACTTTGGGCAAATAAGATGGCAGGAAATACGGATTTAGTTATTTTAACTATGAATGTGAATGGGAAGAACTCTCCCATAAAGCAGAATCGAATACCAGATTGGATTAAAAGCCAGAATCCTACAATATGTTTTTTACAAGAAACACATCTAAAACATAAAGATATATACAAGGTGAAGGTAAAGGGGTGGAGCAGAATCTTTTATGCTTCAGGTGAACAACAACAACAACAACAAAAAGCAGGGGTTCTCAGATCAAGTAAAAGCAAAGATAGATCTAATTAAAAGATAAGGAAGGAAACTATATTTTACTAAAGGGTACCATAGATAATGAAGCAATATCAATACTAAACATATATGCACCAAGTAGTATAGCATCCAAATTCCTAGAGGAGAAGTTAAGAGAGATGCAAGAAGAAATAGACAGCAAAACTGTAATAGTGGGGGACTTCAACCTTATTCTGTCAGAATTAGATATATCAAACCACAAAATAAATAAGGAAGAAGTTAGGGAGGTAAATAAAATGTTAGAAAAGTTAGGTATGATGGATCTTTGGAGAAAATCAAATGGAGACAGAAGGGAGTTTACTTTTTTCTCAGGGGTCCATGGAACTTATTCAAAAATTGGCCATATGTCAGGGCATAAAAACCTCAAAATCAAATGCAGAAAGGCAGAAATAGTAAATGCATCCTTTTCAGATCATGATGCAATAAAAATCACATGTAATATAAGGCCAGGAGAAAATCGGCCAAAAGTTAATTGGAAATTAAATGATCTAATTTTAAAGAATGAATGGGTGAAAGAGCAAATCATAGACACAATCAATAATTTCATTCAGGAGAAGGACAATAATGAGACAACATACCAAAGTTTGTGGGATACAGCCAAAGCAGTTATAAGGGGCAATTTTATATCTCTAGATGCTTAATTGCATAAAATAGAGAAAGAGAAGATCAATGAATTGGGCTTACAATTAAAAACACTAGAAAAAAAGGAAATTAAAAACCTTCAATTAAATACCAAATTGGAAATTTTGAAAATAAAAGGGGAGATTAATGAAATTGAAAATAAGAAAACTATTGAATTAAATAAAACTAAGAATTGGTTTTATGAAAAAACCAACAAAATATATAAGCCTTTAGTTAATTTGATTAAAAAAAGGAAAAAGGAAAATCAAATTGTTAGCCTCAAAAATAAGGGAGAACTTTCCTCCAATGAAGAGGAAATTGGAGTAATAATTAGGAATTATTTTGCCCTACTTTGTGCCAATAAATTTGATAATCTAAATGAAATGGACAAATATCTACAACAATACAGATTGCCCAGGTTAACAGAAGAAATAAATTATTTAAATAGTTTCATTTTAGAAAAAGAAATGGAACAAGCTATTAATCAACTCCCTAAGAAAAAATCTCCAGGGCCAGATGGATTTACATGTGAATTCTACCAAACATTTAAAGAACAATTAATTCCAAGACTATATAAGCTATTTGAAAAAGTAGGGCAAGGAGGTATACTACCAATTTCTTCTATGATATAGATATGGTGCTGATAGCTAAACCAGGTAGGGTGAAAACAGAGAAAGAAAACTATAGACCAATTTCCCTAACGAATATTGATGCAAAAATTTTAAATAAGATATTAGCAATGAGATTACAGAAAGTCATCCCCAGGATAATACACTATGACCAAGTAGAATTTATACCAAGAATGCAGGGCTGGTTCAATATTAGGAAAACTATCAGCATAATCAATTATATTAATAACCAAATTAACAAAAACCATATGATTATTTAAATAGATGCAGGAAAAGCTTTCGATAAAATCCAACATCCATTCCTATTAAAAACACTGGAGAGTATAGGAATAAATGGGCTTTTCCTTAAAATGATCAGTAGTATCTGCTTAAAACCATCAGCTAGCCTCATATATAATGGGGACAAACTAGAACCATTCCCAATAAGATCAGGAGTGAAACAAGGCTGCCCACTGTCACCATTACTATTTAATATTGTATTAGAAATGTTAGCTTTCCAAGTAAGAAAAGAAAAAGAGATTAAAGGAATTAGAGTAGGTAATGTGGAAACCAATTATCACTCTTTGCAGATATGATGGTATACTTAGAGAACCCTAGAGACTCAACTAAAAAATTACTAGAAACAATTCACAACTTTAGCAAAGTTGCAGGATACAAAATCCAAATAAATCATCAGCATTTTTATATATTACCAACATAGTTCAGCAGCAAGAGATAGAAAAAGAAATTCCATTCAGAATAAATGTTGATAGTATAAAATATTTGGGAATCTATCTGCCAATGAAAAGTCAAGAACTATACGAACTAAACTACAAAACACTTTACACACAAATAAAGTCAGACCTAGTCAATTGGAAAAACATAAAATGCTCATGGGTAGACCAAGTGAATATAATAAAAATGACAATACTACCCAAACTAATTTACTTATTTAGTGCCATACCAATCAAACTCCCAAGAAATTATTTTACAGATCTAGACTAATCTAGATCTAGAAAAAATAGTAGCAAAGTTCATTTGGAAGAACAAAAGGTCAAGAATTTCAAGGGAATTAATGGAAAAAAAAAAAAAAAAAAGAGGCTGATGAAGGTGGCCTTGCTGTACCAGATCTAAAACTATATTATAAAGCAGCGGTCATCAAAACCATTTGGTACTGGCTAAGAAATAGAGCATTCGATCAGTGGAATAGAATAGGATCACAGGACAAACTAGGCAGTAACTATAGCAATCTAGTGTTTGATAAACCCAAAGACGCAGCTTCTGGGATAAGTACTCACTATTTAACAAAAACTGCTGGGAAAAATGGGAAACTAATGTGGAAGAAATTAGGGCTTGACCCACATCTAACACCACATACCAAGATAAGATCTAAATGTTCATGATCTAGATATAAAGAGTGATTTTGTAAGCAAACTAGAGGAACGTAATATAGTTTACCTCTCAGACCTGTGGAGATGGAATAAATTTATGTCCAAAGAAGAAATGGAACTCTTAACTGAACACCAGATAGATAATTTTGACTATATTAAGTTAAAAAGTTTCTGTACAAACAAAACTAATGCAGACAAGATTAGGAGGAAAGCAATAAATTGGGAAATTATCTTTACATTTAAGAGTTCTGATAAAGGCCTCATTTCTAAAATATATAGAGAATTGTCTCATATATATAAGAATTCAAGCCACTCTCCAATCGATAAATGGTCAAAGGATATGAACAATTTTCAGAGGATGAAATTAAAACCATTTCCAGTCATATGAAAAGGTGCTCCAAATCACTATTGATCAGAGAAATGCAAATTAAGACAACCCTGAGATACCACTACACACCTGTCAGATTGGCTAAAATGACAGGAAAAGTTAATGATGAATGTTGGAGGGGACGTGGGAAGACTGGGACACTGATGCATTGTTGGTGGAGCTGTGAACGGATCCAGCCATTCTGGAGAGCAATTTGGAACTATGCTCAAAAAGTTATCAAACTGTGCATACCCTTTGAACCCAGCAGCATTTCTATTGGACTTATATCCCAAAAAAATCATAAAGGAAGGAAAGGGCCCCACATGTGCAAGAATGTTTGTGGGGGCCCTTTTTGTAGTGGCTAGAAACTGGAAATTGAATAGATGCCTTTCAATTGGAGAATGGCTGAATAAATTATGGTATATGAATATTATGGAATATTATTGTTCTGTAAGAAACGACCAGCAGGGGGGCGGAGCCAAGATGGCGGAGTGAAAAGGTGACTTTCTGACTCTCCTCCGATCTTCTCTCAAATCAACAATAAAATAAGCCTCCGAACTGATCTTCAAGTCAACGAACTCAGAAATATTTGGGCACAGCTCTCTGGATAACTTCATATCAGGTTAGTCGGACTCGGACAGAGAAATAAATAGACGACAACTGTGCAGGCCGGAAGTGAGGGTGGGACTCAGCTCGGCTCATCATGGAAGAAATTCCAAACTCCAAACTCCAAATTCCAAACACCTGGAGCTTATCTGAGGCACTCCGGACACTCTGCCCTGATTGGGGACAGGTGTTCTGGCAGACTTGCCTTGTTTAAGGAGTAATT
>JAJPUD010000165.1:243041-311473 GCA_023553655.1 Myrmecobius fasciatus | reverse complement strand
CCCATCAATTGGAGAGTGGCTGAATAAATTATGGTATATGAATGTTATGGAATATTATTGCTCTGTAAGAAATGACCAGCAGGACGATTTCAGAGAGGCCTGGAGAGACTTGCATGAACTGATGCTGAGTGAAACAAGCAGAACCAGGAGATCATCATACACAGCAACAACAGTATTACATGATGATCAATTCTGATGGACATGGCTCTCTGCAACGAAGAATTGTCTCAAACCAGTTCCAGTTGTTCACTGAAGAAAACCATATACACCCAGAGAGAGGGAAATGAAATATGGACTACAACATAACATTTTCATGATCTCTACTGACATTTGTTTGCATTGTGTTGCCTTTCTCTGATTCTTTTTTTTTTCTTGTAGATAGGATTTTTCTTGCATAACTTCTCAAGCATTTCAACATTATTAGCATGTAGTGGACTTCCTGCCATCTAGGGGAGGGGAGGGAACTGGGGGTAAAATTTGTAATGGAAAGCTTTGTAAAGATCAATGTTGGGGAACTACCCATACATATGTTATACAAATAAAAAGCTGTAACAAAAAAAAAAAAAAAAAAAAAGAAACGACCAGCAGGATGATTTCAGAGAGGCCTGGAGAGACATCTATGAACCGATGCTGAGTGAAATAAGCAGAACCAGCAGATCATTATATATGGCAACAATACTATATGACGATCAATTTTGATGGACATGGCTCTCTTCAACATTGAAATGCTTCAAACCACTTCCAATTGTTCACTGAAGGAAGCCATATACTCCCAGAGAGAGGGATGTGAAATGTGGACCATAACATAACGTTCTCATACTCTCGATTGATGTTTGCTTACATTGTGTTTCCTTTATCTGATATGTCTTTCATGTAGATACGATTTTTCTTGCACAACAATGATAAGTGTGGAAATGTGTATACATATATTCGATCTGTCAAGTATTTTAACATAATTAACATGTAGTGGATATCCTGCCATCTAGGGGAGGAGTGGGGAGTTGGGGGGAAAAATGTGTAACAGAAAGCTATGTAAGGGTTAATGTTGAAGAATTACCCATACATATGTTTTGCAAATAAAATAAATTTTTTTAAAAAATTAATTAAAACTTCAGTTTATGTTGTAATCATCAAAGTTATAGGCTTTTGCTTCTTTGAAATAATCTATCTTAATTTCACTTTCACAAATAAAAGAAAATATTTTTTGAATTATAGAAAATATGGACTTTCATAGTAGCAAGTAAGGATTCTATGTGTGTTAACTTACAAGAAAATCAAAAGGCAGACAAGGTCTCAAATATTTTGGCATGTTTATTTTGTGAATAATAATGCAATATAGCATTTGGCATAAAAATTGGCACCTCTGTGAGATTCGGGGGAAGAATACTGACTTTGCGGTCAAAGATCCTGATTTTAAACATGCTACTCTTCCTTACTATTTATGGACCTAGGGAAAAATCATTTCAATTCTTTCTCCAAGTCTCAATTTAATCATCTGTAAAATAATAAAGTCAGACTAGAGTCTCTAGTTTCCTAAAAATCCTAATTATTTGTTCCATTTTATTTTTTAAAATTCAAAAATGATTGCTTCAGGATGAAATATGGGGTTTCCAAATAAGGTTCTTAGACCATCAATAGGACAGTATCATCCTGTCTCAGTAATGATAAAATAATGCAGAAATAGAAGCGTTTGAGTTCAATCAGCAAGCAACAATTTAGAAATAATTTTCTTTACTATCAAACATAAAATATATGTAACACACATATGATACATGAAACAGCTTAGCATATTATTGTCTTCACATGATTTTTTTTTCTTTTCAAAGTATTATTTCTACAGGAAAATAAACCTACGTATTTCATATTTCACTAATGAGTTCATCAGAAAAAACTAACTTCATTCTGAAAAACAATTCAGTAATTTATTTAAAAAAAAAAAATTAGGGGAGGGGCATCTAGATGTCACAATGGATATAGCACCAGCCCTGGAGTCAGGAGGACCTGAGTTTAAATTTTATCTCAGACACTTAACACCTCCTAGCTGTGTGACTCTGGGTAAGTCACTTAACCCCAAATGCCTCAGCCCCCTCCCCAAAAAAAAATTGGGGAAAAAGGTATAGTTATTAGCAAAACCATTAGGAATCCTCAAATATTCATTTTAGTAAAATTTATTCCCCATATCTATTTTCACTGAAGATGCAAGAGGCTAGAATAAAGGACTGAACCAAAGCTTTTTTCTTTGTCTTATCCTGTTCACCCTTAATACACTAAGTTAGCCAATAGAGAAATGGCCAAAACATGATCACCAAATAGGAAGAAATATCAATTTAACCTAATTGGAATACTGATAACTCAAGAATAAGTTTGGCGTCCTCAGCACAAAACAAGGCATCTTTCCATAGGCCACTGTATAGCCAATAAGGCATCATCTTATTCTTATCCCAAAGATTTTTGGGAAGTCTCATCAAACCACGGTCTAGCAAAGAAGCTCTTTTAGGTCACCTGGAGATATAATGCCTGACTATCTCTACCACCTCCCTCTCCATAAATACTGCGAGCCACATGTTTTTAAAATCAACATCTGCAATTTTATAGGACAAGGGTTGAAACATGTTTGAATTTTAGTTCTTGTTAAAGCAAAAACATTTCATATGGTACTGAAAGTAATTTTATGGTCTCTACTATTTCCTCTAAGTACTTAATATCCTTAATATCCTTTCTTTGAAAGATTTCATCTCTTTTTTTCAGCACTGTTTGTCCAAAATTACTCATCTCTATAACAATTATTATGATATATGTCTAATTTGTTTTCAAAGAAATTACAGGCCAAGACTCATTATAATGAATTCTAGTCAAACCTTTTGATTATCCTGGAATTTCATCATGTCAAATATAACTATAAAAATTAAGTAATCTCTTAGTGAGACTTTGGATATGTTTTAATAATAGACTTTTGTTGTAACGTTATTTACTGTCATGGGATTTGATCTTCTTATGGCAGAAAACCAAACCAAGAGGCAGGAAATCTTGAGTTTTAATTTTTGGCTCTGCCACTGTTAGCCAAGCTTCAGTATTCTCATTTGTGAAACAAGGGGATAGAGGAAGAGAGTTACTAAATGATAGCTAAGGCAACTTCTATATCTGAAATTCCGATTCTATGACATCTATCATATACCTAAAATAAAATTCATAACTACACATTAGGTGTACAAATTAGGTGGTAGGCATCATCTCAGTTCACATCTAAAAATGCCTGAAGTTCACTTCAAAGAGAAGAAAGATGCGAATGTAGAAGACAAGTTAAGCTTATTATGACTTTGTTCATCAGGGTAAATTCACTTTGTAAATCTAACTATTTATATAGAACCTGCTATGTGCTAAGCACCATGCTAAGTACTTTAGCTCATTTGTATTAATTTGTGAATTTAACTACAAAACTGGGGAAAAAAAAGTTTTTCTACCACAAAGCCTAATGACAAAACAAATAACTATATCAATACCATTTATGCAAATCACTAAAACACAAGAAAAAGGGTCTAGTGTCTTAAGTTAACAACCTCTTCGCAGAAGATCAATAATTCATCCTCATTTACACAAGAGCTAACTTTCTCCTTTTCCCCACAACCACTATAATGATGTGAAAAGAACGGTCTGCATATCATGTTACTAGTCTGATCTAATGTTTTTAATAGACTATAAATCTCATTGCAGTCAATTCTAAGTTTCAATCATAACCTTTAAAAAACAAATAATAAAACAGAGAAATATTCCTATGACATTTTATAAATATTAACTACCAATTACATACCAATCATTGAAAATAGGAATCAGCTTTGTGACCCTTAATTTGCACATTTTCGGTTTGGTATAATTTGAAAGTTGATAGAGTTCCTAAATTTCTCTTAATTTAAAAGCTCCATATTGCTTTACCTGATACATTCCAACTCCAATATGCTTCGGCTCAATTTTCACTAGCTCAGCTAATGGATCCTGTACACGTCTTGCTATGGAAACTGAAAAAACAGAATTAAAAAACAAGTGTGGTTTAATGTGAAAAGCAGTATCAGATAATTACTAGTATTTAAAAGTGATGTAAGTACTTAATTGTTTCCTCCCATTCTCCCAAAAAGAATTCAAATTTAGTTGGAGAATTCTAGATAAAGTATTTTTTTTATCATACAAAGAGGAAATACCAGACTTTAATAAAGATACAGTTTAAAAATTAACTTTCAGCATGGTTAACTCAGGCCACTGCCTAAATGTAGCTAAATAAGATTTTTGATTAAAATAGTAAGAAAAAGTCTATAATGTATTCTTTTTCATTCTAAATGCACAACACACATGCTTACATTATAGAATAACAATACAAATTTATACAATGCTTTATGTACAACAGTCCTGTGTGGGAGGAAGATAGTAATGATATTATCTTCATTTTACCGGCTGGGGATAGAGACTATACCTGTGATTTCATTGGTATAGACAAATCAGGAGAGGACAGCCTGTCTACTAATCAAGGTTGGTAGATTTTCTTTTAACTTAGAAGCTGTGGAAATGGTCCAGAGCAAAGAGAAATGAACTTACTTGCCTGAGGTCAAATAGCCAGTAGGAGTGGGAAGTGGAATTTGAGACCAGTTTTCTGGCTATCATATCATGTTGTTTCTCCCTCATTTTATAATAATTATCTGAGGTCCAAAGAGTTGGAATGGCATACCCAGGTTCAGACAGTCGTGGAGCAAAAACTTAAAACACTGATACTTGATGCTCCAAGAACAGTGTTTTTTCCACTACACTATGCTTCTCACTCCAACGCAGTTGTAAGTGAAGAAATAGCAGAAACACAGTCAATAGGTAAGAAGAAATATCAAATAAATTTAACTCATACAAGAAGTACTGACAGCTTAGGAATCAAGTCACTTATTAAATGGTTACTATGTGTTAGGTACTTTGTAAAATACAAGGGATACAAATAAGGGCAAAAGGATGATATCAGCTCTCAAAGGGCTCACATTTTAATAAGTATATAATACTTAAAATTAAGTATATGAATAATTAAGTATATCATATATACACACACACATACAAACCTCACAGGGAAGGCTGAAGCACAGGGATAGGGAGAATCCAGTAAAGACCTATAAAATGTGGAATTTGAGAAAATCAGCCAACATCTAGATCACCGTTTTCTTCTGTCATATCCAGGTCCTTTAAATGGGGTCATTCATGTCGATGCTCCACTAAAATTTTCTAACCTCCCAATTCTTCCATCTTCTCCAATCAGGATGTTTATATTCCAGATCTTTTCATTAACTACAAGCATTCCCTACCTTAGTTCATAATTTTTGATACTGTTCCATTTGACCAATAATCATCTATCACTGCCTTTCTTTTTATGCTCTGCATTTAATCTTCAAACTACCCTTTAGCACTTTCTCAGACCATTTCCCTTTCTCCTGACTACAATTTTCTCCCTTCCCAAATTGAATTTCACAGTTAGCCAATTCAAGACCATGCTGTTCTCTTCTCTAGAGTATCTTGAAACCAAGTCTTTTTGATACTTGTTTACCAAACTTAGCTCTGGCATATTTTTGCTATCTACCTCCTTTACTCCTCCTTACATGTGGCTGAACACAAATAGATGAAGTTACACAAAGATGTTAATGGATCCACTACAAATTCATGTTGCTTTCCCTGTAGCAAGGTAATCCTTTTATTCTTCCCTAATAGATCCTTATCTCACTTGGCAAAAAAGTTGTTGGATGAATTGCGAAGACAAAATTAGCATAAGGGGAAGAGATCCATATTCTATTGCATCTCAACCTCAGAGGCTGCATTAAATGCACAATTATCTGCATATAAATAGCCTTCAGGACATCATAATGTATTTTGGATTGTCATTATCATCATAAAACTCAATTTCATCTATCTTTTTATTGAACCAGGAATCCTGCATCTCTCTAAGCTTTACCTGCATTTTACTTCTGATGGAGTTAAATGTTACCTTCTCAGTGAAAGATGAACTAACCGACTGGTAAATCTTATGGAGTTTGGGGGATTTTTTAGCAGCTTCTGAATTTACCCATCATTTCCATTAAACTAATCTGGTTTGTTGAGTGTTCTGGCTGAGATATGTAAATTGCAGTACTTTACACTAAATCTCTGAAAATTGCCCATTTCTTTTCTACACCATTTTCCACAACCATGTATAGGCAACTTAGCAAGTAACCAAGTTAGCAAGAAAGTATTCATGCATAGAGCAACATTATATAATTTCTTAGTATTAAGTCTTCTGTTAGTCATCTTGCCTTGGAGCTGCTACTTTTGTTGAATGAGAATATTTAGCTTAAAAAGGATAAATCTAAGATGGGACCCGTACTCTGTGCCAAGCATCATTTTCATATTTTCACATTCTGTCTCTTCTCCTTACAAATGCTAATGTGAGGAGATGTTCATGAAGTTTTACTAAATTTAGGTAAATGTTAAACAGTGTTGGTGAAGAGAAGATCACGAGATGTACAAATCTTCAATAAAAAATGACTGTTGCTATTGCTATTTCCAATTCCATTCCTTCCAAAGACTCCCTGTCAAGTGTGATAGTCTGTTCCTACTTTGGCATTTAAATTCCAAAAGTACAAGCCTCTCCTCTTTCACACATTGATGATAAGGGTCTCCAGGTCTTCATAAAACTTCTAACTTCAACAGGGTACATCACGGTGGGAGCATACACACTGATATGGTGGCTTCTTACCAGTGGTAGTTGCATTTTCAGGAGCCTGTTATTCACTAATTTGGAGAGGTATAAAGGCTTGCTGATGAGATTACATTTGTGAAACCTACACCATCTTCATGGTGCTCCTCAACACACTAATTAGTCCAGAAAAACTTGTATCCAGCTGTAATTTCAGTAAGTTAGCCTTCATTTGCCAGTCTTTTTTTATTCAAGGCTGTTATTTGGATGTGCTACCCACTAAGTTTTCTTATAACAAGGGCTATTTGTCTTTCAGGTCTACTGTATATTATACTGTCCATAAGCATGCACAAATTCCATGTACCAATAGTGAATAAAATTACCTTCATAAAAGTTTTCATACATTTTTATGTTTCATCCACAAAATAAGGTCTTCCCCTATTAGTCAGCAGGCCAGGGTTAAGCTAGCAGAACAGATAACTTTAATTTTACCTTTTCTAGTCCCTTCATCATGCTAGGTGCTAAGCAGTGCAATCCTTTTAAAAGGCTGTTAAATCCAATTGCTGCTTTAGTCCAATGGGATGATAACCTTATGAACTGAGCCACCTGTGTGCTGGGTTGTGACTACAGCTCTCAGTGTATCCATACCTGCTGTTTCATCACTTGCCTATAACCACAGAATTCTGAGGTAAGTAAAAATCGTAAAATGATGATGTCTTTTGATTCATGCATAAGTTAGATTTAAGTGAGACACAGTTGAACAAAGTGACTAACTTAATTCACTCTTTTAGAATTTTTGAAATCCAGTAGCAAAACAACTCAAGATAACTGGATCTCAGGATACACCAGATGGCCTTGGTGTCTTCAGTGTTTAACCAAGCTCTAAGTACTCCACAGCACCTGCTTCCACTGCCTTCGTGGCTCATTGGAACAAATTATTTACATCCACTCATTTTACCATGAAAAGTCTTCCCATGTTTGAGGCAGACAATCCTGACTCATCAACAGATTTGAGGATCCTTGGTTACCCTCAACCTGATTTAGTCTAATTGCCCGAAATGCTTTAACAATGTGGCTTTTGTGCATACTACAGCTTCTTGAAATCACAGGTAAGACTTGAGTGTCAGGTAGATAACCAGAAGTAGAAAGCAGTCTTGTAAAAGGGCTTGGCAGTTCTTATATCAGAGGTATCAGTCCTCCTTGAATACCCTGGGAAATATTTAACAAAATACAATACAATACATCATATATAGTGTTAACATATGGTTTTCTAGGTCAATATGATGCTTCTAAGAATCCATATTATGTTATTTCTATGTGAGTCTGGCACCACTGAACACCACAGGTTTGTTGTGAGGATAAAATGAGATAAGAGTAAATGTAAAGTGCACTTCCCTAGAAAAGCACTGAGCACATCTTCAAGCACTATATAAATGCTAGGTACCCTTATTAACTACCAAGAATTTATTGTTTTTATTTTAATTCATTTAGATATATGCTTGTAATTGCCTCGACTAGACGGAAGGTTCTGAGAAGAGGGATTAATTTTTTTCTTTACATTTGTATTCTCAATAGTTACTAAAGTAACTGATAACATAGTAGATACTTATTCAATGCTTACCAATTGACCGTTTGGCTAATGGATAAATAAGATGGAATAGCAAATTTGTGCAACATCTGGTAGTCATTTTGATGGGAAAAGTATAATGTACAATGGGCAAGTGATAATGAGAAAGGAACTTAGATCAGTAAGTTCCCTTAGATAAAGGAATCCTAGATGACAAAACCCCCACTAGTAATGCAGATCAGAATTGGTCTTCAATGTCTAGTTTAATAGTGTAGAGTACTGAGAAGGTGTTTTGTTCAGGATCATAGACATGTGAAAAGAACAGTAATATGAAATAAATTGGAAGGGTTGGTGACAGCCAGAATGTGCAGAGCTTACAGTCTAATATTAGGAATCTTACACCTTATCCTAGAAGCAATATGGAGGAACAAAATCTAGGTGGTGTATTGGATAGAGTGTGGGGTCTCGAATCAGAAAGATTGATTTGCATGAATTCCAATCTGATTTCAAACACTTATTAGCCATGTGACCTGGGCACATCACTTACCCCTTTTTGCCTCAGTTTCCTCATCTGTAAAATGAACTGGAGAAAGAAATGGCAAATCACTCCAGTATCTTTGCCAAGAAAATCCCAAATGGAGTCACAGAAAGTCAGACACAACAAAAATAAAGGCTTTTCATTCATCAAAGAATAGGCAAATCTGTGTCTCTAGAAAATGATTTCTGTAGCTGTGTGGAGGATATATTGGAGAAGAAAGAGAACGCATGGTCAAACTGGTTAACAACAACAACAAAAAAAAAAAGATAAAAGAAAATGAAGGAAATTGTGAACAGAGAGAATGGAGGGAAATGAAGAAAGAAACAGGGAAGGAGAGAAGAAAGAGAAAGTGGAGGGGAAGGGAGGGAGGAAAGGAAGAAAAAAGGAGATGGAGAGAGGGGCAGACAGAGACTTTGGAGGCCTCAGAGCAGAGATGATGGAAAAACAGATTTAGAGTAAAAAGATAAGATTTTCACATGAAAAAGAAGAGAAAAAGAAAAGACAATTAGACAATTCAGGGTGATGAAGGTAACATATAAACTGTGTTAACTTTGAAGAGCTAAGGAGTAAAATGAAAAACAAGGGAATGAATGAGGTTAATAACCTTGGGATATAATGCTATTGGAGCAGACATCAATGTCTATATTCAAGTGACAGGATATTGGGACAGAAAAGCAACACTGTGATTCAACCATTAAATTTATTTGAAAAGAGTGAGTATACTAAAAAACAAAAACTTACAGAAATAAAAATCTGTGAAAAAAATACTGGGACTGGATTTAGGGAAAAAATAGGTAGAAATTCTTCTGGTACTTTATGACCATGAGGAAGTCACTTAATCTAACTTTCACTATCGGTAAATGATGTACTAACAACTTTAGAATCTGCCATATAGGGCTGTGGTAAAAATCAAATAAAGAATGATATCTCCTGCCTTCAAATGTCTGCAGAGACATTTCCCTATGATTATAATGAAATCCTCTTTTTATATCATATCTACCTTTCACCTATATCATCATCTGAGCCTATCAATTTATTCTTTGTCCTCAAACTCTAGGCATATTTGTTAACATATTATCTTTCTGAAGTACAAGATAAATTTTGTTTATCCCCAGAAACAATATGATGCATTGTACAAAGTATGTACTTAGTTGCAAGTCTGACTAGATCAGTGAAGAGGAAGAATTAGGTTCAAATCCTACTTCACAGACTCATTAGCTGGGTGACCCCGTCACTAAACAAGTCACTAAAATCTGAATCTATTTCCTCATCTATACAAGGAAAATAACAGAACCTATTTCAGAAGGATTTTTTGGGGGAAAAAAACCCTCATATATAGTTTCAAACCACCTCCAATTGTTCACTGAAGAAAGCCATATACACCCAGAGAGAGGGATGTGAAATGTGGACCACAACATAACATTCTCATACTCCTTGACTGATGTTTGCTTACATTGTGTTTCCTTTATCTGATATATCTTTTGTGTAGATAAGATTTTTCTTGCACAACAATGATAAGTTTGGAAATGTGTATACATATATTCGATTTGCCAATATTTTAACATAATTAACATGTAGTGGATATCCTGCCATCTAGGGGAGGGGTGGAGAGTTGGGGGGAAAATTTGTAACAGAAAGCTATGTAAGGGTTAATGTTGAAGAATTACCTAAACATATGTTATGCAAATAAAATTTAAAAAAAAAACCCTCATATAAATGCTTTTAAATCTTAAAATGCTATATTAAGAATAATGATTATGATTATAATCATTTTTAAAAGTTTCTACTATGTTCAAAACATTAAAGATACAAAGTAAGGAATGAAACAGTCCTTGAAGAGCTTACAATTTATATCGAGGAGAAGTAGAGGAAAGGGAAGAATTGGGGAATGGATTATAGAAAGCAAGTATTAAGTGTCAGGCATTATAATAAGTATTTTACAATTATTATTTTAGCTAATATTCACAACAACCTTGAGATGTAAGTACTATTATTATCTTCATTTGATAGCTGAGAAAATTAAAGAAAAGAGTTTATATGATTTGCCCAGAGTCACATAACAAGGAAGTATCTGAGGCCAGATTTAAGCTTTAGTCTTCCTGATTACAGGATGAGTATTCTATTTACTTTTCCACCAAGGTGCCTCATATAAGAGCCTACATGCATGAATATACATACACACACGTATCATATAGGTACACATATAAATTTGTATTCATATAGATATACACATACACAAATCAGGGCAGGACGGAAATGGGAACTGGTAGAAATAAAACAGGTATCATATAGCAGATTAAACTTGAATTAAGCTCTAAAGGATCCTATGGATTCTCTCAGACTCAGAGGTAAGGCACGAACATATTACAGGCAAGAGAGAACACCATGCAAAGGCACAGGGGCAGAATATGGGAGTGTTATTTGAGAAACAGTAAAAAGACTAGTTTTTGTCTATACCACGGAAAGCACAATGCAATACCGCTAAAACAAAACAAAACAAACCACCACCATCACCACCATCCCTAAAGCAAGTGAAAGGCTTTACATGTCAAAGAGAGGAGTTTATTTTTTTTAGCCTGGGTAGGAACTAGAGTTTATTGAGCAGGGGAATAACACAGAAAGACACAAACTTTAGGAAAATCACTTTGGCAACTGGGTGGAGAAGAGATTGGAAAGTTTTAGGTCAGGGAAACTAATTATTGCACAATTTAATAGTTTAGGTTTAGCTTGATGATAGCTTGAATTAGGGTTCTAACACAAACTATGTGATGATTCTGCACATGGCCACTTGGTGTGTTTGCACATGTTCACACACATACATAAAATCCCAATTTCACATGTAAAATCCTACAAAATGTGAATTTAGACTGGAAAAAACCTAACAGTAAAATGGCCAGTTGGTGATAAATTCTTTGGGCATGGTAACAAATGAAACAAGAAAAAAGCAAAATGGCCTTCAGCTCAATCAAGTCCCCCTCTGATTTGTGCAATGACTGACAAAGTGGATATTTATTAAGGCAGGCACTGTGGTAGCTGTGAAAATACAAAAGCAAACAAACAAAAACAAGAAGGTTCCTATTCATAAGGAGTTTATATTCTAATGAGAGAAATCAACACAAAAATGGGGAGATGAAAAGTGGTGGTTGATGTAGAGGGAAATATACAGGGGAAGACGGTGACCAAAAAAGGACAAGTGATACTAAGATTCTGTTTTTGACACTACCCCATCCCCCCAAAAGCATCAAATTAGCAATTCGTTAAAAATGTGAAATCCTTTTATAATGACCAGTGATTAGATATGCAACAGATGAAACTGAATCAAATTAATCTTGACACTGACACTTCAACTGATAGATAAAAGGAAGCTGCAACTACATGGAAGAAGGTCTCATAGGTACTCCTCAGAGAAAAGGATGAATGAAATGATGGAGTTGGTTTTGTCCCACATCCAAAGGAAACAAGAAACATCTTTCCACAGGTATTTAGTCATCTCATATTGCAAAGCTCATAATAAGTATTTGCAAAAAGGCAACCAAGGAAATAATAGTATCACATGTGCCAATCTCTTCAGTGGATATTATCAAAGACCATCTACAAGGATCTAGATAAGTTCTTCCTACCTAAACCAAGGGCTTCATGGTCAGTGATTTCAATGCAAAATTTGACACAGGTGAAGAAGGCAAAAATTATATTAGAAAACATGGTTCGAGAATAGTGACAGAGAAGACAAAAGCTTTTAAGCTACATAGAAGACTTACATGTATCAATCATAAAGAACTCTTGGAATAACAAACACCAAGTTAACATCACAAACAATGAAACTTATTATTTTCATGATGGACATTAGAAAATGGCTTGCTCTTGATATGGGACCTACCTGGGACAGTCAAATCATTCATTTCTTAAAGCAAATATTAAAATGAAAATAAAGCTAGAACAACAAAAATGAAAACATAAAGCAAATAAAACTACAATATGACTTATTTAAATGAGTTGTTGAGAACCAAAAAAGTGGGAAATGAATGGAAGAAAAAACTTCCACACTGTTAATAGTAATTTCATAAAGAAGGTTAGTTGATGTGAATCCATTATAAAAATGAGGCCAAAAGAGATTTAAAACAAGTGTAGTCAGCAAACACTTGATCTATCAGCAAAGTGGAGAGAGATACCAGTTTAGAATAAAAATCACTTGCAACACTTTAGGAAGCAAGATGTTTAAATAAGCAGTATTATTTCACAAAACAGTAAGAAATAAGGGAGGGAGAAAATTAACTAAAAAAAAAAAAAAAGGTTCGTAAGGGACCCAAGTTAAGCAAAGTTATCCAAATTGCTTGTAATGATGAAACTGGAAGGGGGACAACAAATATGTAAATGATAGAAAAGATCTGCTGACACTTTAAAAACTAAATTCTTTTTAGTAGGAGGGGTGTAGAAAGCTACTAATTTTAGAATGTAATATCACAGTCCTCTATATATATATATTTATAGAGAAAGTAGAAATGGCAATGGGATTCCCACTGGGCAATGGAGATATGCCTGATGCAAATAAACATGCCTGACGCAAGTAAACATGTTGAAAGACATAAAATGGGGCATCTGTAGAAGTGATATAAACAATATTATAAAATAAAATGATTAATTAAACAGATGGGTTAGTCATGCTGAAAGCAAAGGATAACTGTTGGACATTACACATGTTGTTTTAGGGTTTTTTTTTGTTGTTTGTTTTTTTTAAAACAAAAACAAAAAAAAAAAACTGAAAAGAATCTTTTAGTACATTGTAGAGATGCTCAGCTAAGGATTTACAGGAAGACTTAAACCACAGTGCAAGAAGGCAGGTTGCAACCCATTAGGAGGCAGAATGTGGTGACATCATGGATTTATCAAAATATTAAATTTCATTATATTTTTAACCTTTTAAGAAGATTGAATTAACCTTTCATAAGGTTAATTAAATAATATCAAATAAAATATAATGTACCCAAAAGTTAAAGAAAAAAGAGAAAAAAGGAATTGTTCCTCATCTCAGCACTAGATTTAATTAAATAATATCAAATAAAATATAATATACCCAAAAGTTAAAGAAAAAAGAGGAAAAAAAATTATTCCTCATCTCAGCACTAGATTTTAAAGTTAATAAATAGCAAGGGCCCAAATTAGAGGCATAATAGATCACCCAGGGAGGAACTAAAAGTGAAGTCTCTTGTGAAATACCAAAGCCATGTTTATGGAAGACCAAAATTTATATTCAGGAAATTGTCCTATGTAATTAACTTAAGACTTCTCTTTGTATGATAATACTAACTATTTGTGCTTTAAAGGTTTGAAAGGGTTTTATAGATATGATTATATTTGATCCTCCCAACAACACCTGGAAATAGGTATTAGTATGATCCCCATTAAATAGGTAAGAAGATTGAGACAGACAAAGGTTAAGTGACTTGACCAAAGTCAAAGAGGTAGTAAGATTGATCATTTTCCTACCTTCTATGTATGTTCTCCATATTAACCATGAAACTATACATGTAAGGTAAGTTAAGTAGATGGAGAAATAGAAGATTTCTGCCAATTTAAAGCAATTTCCCTTGATTTCAGGCAGCACAGCTTTACCCAGACTGCTATGTCCAGCAAGATGGCCCAATGGATAAAAAACTGAGCTGAAATCTGGCCTCAGATACCTCCCCATTCAGTGACCTGTGCCAGTCACATAATCTCTGTGGCCCCCATTTTCCTCATCTGTATGTTAAGAGTAATAACAGCATCTCCCTTTCCCAAGATTGTTGTGAGGATACAATAAGATTAGCATAGTGCCTGGAACGTAACAGAATCTATATAAATATTAGTTACTGTTATTATTATTATAATCTTCAAGCAAATGAAAACTTCAAGGTCATCTAGCTTGCTCATCAGGTTAACAATGATCAAAATAAATACAGAAAAGGGCAGCAATTAAAAAAGAAAATCCTCTGTAGATTGGTACTCTCCTCATCTCACTATCTCTAACATGTAGGAACAAAAACCAAAAAAAAAAAAAAAAAAAATACACATGGGTTATCAGAGATTCTCTAGCCAATGATTTGTCATCAAATTATTAGAGATAAGATCTATGGTGAAACTGGTTGGTCACACAAGTCTTTTCAAATCCCTTATTATTTACTTTTAACATAATCTAAGAATCACATCTTGCAGGACAGGCTTACAGAGCAATAGCATGGTGTCATCTGATCTGCCTTTTCCTTGTGGAAAGGAGGCTCTCACATATAACTGTTTTCAAAATAACAAAAGGTTATTCAGTACATAATATAAGAGAGATGCCCTCCTCTAATAATCACTCTCATAATTACAGACTACACTGCCACAGATATATTTGATGTCTTGTGAAGCACATGCTATTTTTTTTAAAATTGTACTAATACTATTTACTCACATTCTGCCAATATGAAAACCAAAATAAGATTATTTCCCATAAAAAGAAAAACCTTTTCTGAGTATGAAGACAATATAAAAGATTTAACCAAAAGCCTATTTAAAATGAACTCTTGAAAATCTGAACTTGCAAATTAGTTTTATATTTTATTTAATGAGTTTGTATTAGTTGGTTTGAAAAATCCTGAAATACTGAAAAAGATATGAAACTGAAGAACATCTGTTACATGTTATAGCCAAATAATGAGACTCAATAAGAATAAATATAAAAATCTACACTTAGTTTTTTAAAGAATAAATTAAACAAAGGATAACTACATGCAAATAAATAGCTCCTACAAAAAAGATTCCAAGATTTCTTTAAACTTGCCAAGCTACAAAGGCCACCAACAAGGTAAATGGAATCTCAGGCTACATAAATAGTATGTCAGGCAAGCACCCTTCAGCCACCAAAATGATTTTCCTTAGGGGCAGATCCAATCATGACACATCTCTAATAAACATCTCCCTAAACCCCAAAAAGATCATATCCTTCATAATCCAGTCCCCCCCCCAAGCTTTCTAGTATTTTTAAATCTTACTCACCACCTTTGGGAGTACTCTTTGACTTAGACATACTGGCTTACTGACTGATCCACAAACAAGATATTCTCCCTCTCAACTCTAGGCACTTATCTGTTTTCCTAGCTACATTGAATGCTCTCCCTCCTCTACCTTTTAACTTCCTTTAAGTCTCAACTAAAATTCCATCTTATACAGGAAGCCTTTTTCAACCTCTCAATTATTTCTGGTTTATCCTATATATAGTTTGTACATATGTTTATTTGCTGTCTTCCCATTTGATTGTGAGTAGCTAGAGGAAAATGATTGTTTTTCATCTCTTTTTGTGTACTCAGTACTTAGCACAGTGCCTGACACATAGTAAATCTTTAATAAATGTTTACTGGCTGACTGTTCAACACTACAATTTAGAAAGGGCACTACATTGATTTTTTCTTTCTTTTTTTTTTTTTTTTAGTTTTTATTAAAGCTTTTTATTTGCAAAACATATGCATGGGTAATTCTTCAACATTGACCCTTACAAAGCTTTATGTTACAAATTTTTCCCCCCTAGTCCCTACCCCTCCCCTAGATGGCAGGAAATCCACTACATGTTAATTATGTTAAAATACTTGATAAATCAAATATATGTATACATATTTCCACGCTTATCATTGTTGTGCAAGAAAAATCGTATCTACAAGAAAAAAAATCAGAGAAAGGAAACACAATGCAAGCAAACATTAATAGAGAGCATGAAAATGTTATGTTGTGTTCCACATTTCATATCCCTCTCTCTGGGTGTATTTGACTTTCCTCACTGAACAATTGGAACTACTTTGAAACATTTCATTGTTGAAGAGAGCCATGTCCATCATAATTGATCATCATATAGTATTGTTGCCGTGTATAATGATTTCCTGGTTCTGCTTATTTCACTCAGCATTAGTTCATGCAAGTCTCTCCAGGCCTCTCTGAAATCATCCTGCTGGTCGTTTCTTACAAAACAATAATATTCCATAACATTCATATACCATGATTTGTTCAGCCATTCTCCAATTGATGGGCATCCATTCAGTTTCCAGTTTCTAGCCACTACAAAAAGGGCTGCCACAAACATTCTTGCACATGTGGGGCCCTTTCTTTCCTTTAAGATCTCTTTGGGATATAAGCCCAATAGAAACAATGCTGGGTCAAAGGGTATGGACAGTTTGATAACTTTTTGAGCATAGTTCTGCTCTCCAGAATGGTTGGATCCGTTCACAGTTCCACCAACAATGTATCAGTGAAGGACACTACATTGATAAACAAATATATCCAAAAAAAAGATCAGGATAGTAGAAGAGCTTGAGATCAAGTCATGCAATGATTAAAGATCTTAGAATGTTTAGTATGGAGAAAAGAAGATTTTAAGGGATATGGCAACTACTTTCAAATAAATTCAGGTTCACAGTTCTAGAATTAGAAGGGACTCAATTAAACCAAAACTATCATTTTAAAATCCAAGAAAAATGATGTTCATGAAGGTCAAGTGACATGCCCAAGATCTTACAAACAGCAAGAACACTATACTTGCTTATACTGAGCAGACCTAAGAGAAATGGGTAGAAATTACAGAGAAACAGATCTGAAATCTCAAAAATTTTTTAACAATGTGCACATTCCCAAAATAGAATGGTCTAGGGAAACAGCAGGCTCCTCTTCACTGAAGAAAACCTAAAACACTGTAAAAGAAGAATTCCTATTTAGAGATGTACTAGATTAGATGAGTGGTGCCAAACTCAAATTGACACAGGATTCCGAAGCTGCATATTGACTCAGAAACCAAAAATTAATATTACATTGAAATTTGTTCTAATTTATTTTGTTAAAAATTTCCTAATTGCATTTTTTAATTTTTTTTTTTTTTTTTTTTTTTTGCTGAAGCAATTGGGGTTAAGTGACTTGCTCAGGATCACACAGCTAGGAAGTGTTAAGTGTCTGAGATCAAATTCGAACTCAGGTCCTCCTGACTTCAGGGCTGGTGCTCTATCCATTACACCACCTCGCTGCCCCTCCCAATTGCATTTTAATCTTATTCACTTTTTCAGGGCTCTATTCAGGTAAGAGACAAGATTTACATGTCTAGAATAGATGACTTTGGAATTCCCTTTCAAATCTAAAATTCTATGAAATTGGCACCCCAATGGCAGAATCTCAGAAGCCTAGAAGATTTTAGTATCCCACAGAAACAATCCTGGAATGGTGGTTAGTGTTAAGATACCTCCCATCATGTTCAAAATTTACCTCATTCATTAGGACACCTTCTAACTTGAGGCAGCTAGGTGGTGCAGTGGATAGAGCACCAGCCCTGAAGACAGGAGGACCCGAGTTCAAATCTGGTTTCAGACACTTAACACTTCCTGACTGCGTGACCCTGGGCAAGTCACTTAACCCCAACTGTCACAGAAAAAAAGTATTGCATTGTGCTTAGCACAAAGAAGGTACTTAATAAATGCTTGCTGATTAAGTACTATTGGCCTGCCAAAACAACTAATAGCTAGAAGATTAAAAGAGTAGGAGAAGAAAAATATTTAAGTTTAAGTGAAATTTGTTTATGGCACAAGAATTGCAAAGACTACAGTGGAAGAGATGGCTGGCATTTGGTTGGAATTCTGGATAGGAAGATTGAGTGGGCTAGAAAAGGGGACAGGGTCATACAAGATGAAGAATGGGGTTTTCAATGATGACCTACAAGATTTCAGAATCACAGGGATGTAAAGAGTATGACCAGGTCAAAATGTTCTCAATGAACTTTACAACAACCCTATGAGATAGGCACTAATAAAACATCTATTTTTCAGATAAAAACTGAGGTTCAGAAAGATTAAAAGCTTTGGTCTAGGTAAAAAAAAAAAAAAAAAAAAAAAAAACATAGCCTAAAGTGGACAATTTCTGATTTCAAGTTTAAGGCCTTTACTGTACAAAAGAGGAAAATGAGGAATAGAGAACAGAAAAAAGGAAGCAATAGGAAGAAGAAATAGAAGGATAAAATTAAAGAAGGGAAGGGAAAGGAAAAGAAAGCAAAGGAAGAAAATTCATATTTTTATTATTCCTTTCCTTGAAGAGTATATTCTTCAACACAGGAGGGAAAGGATGACAAGGGAAAGGAAAAAGACCAGAATTAAATCCTGTGTATTTGCTTTCACTTTTGAAAATTCAGAGATCACTAACTGGTCGGAAGAAGTTCCGCTAATTCTAAACTACCAATTTATGATTAATTTGGTTTCATATGTGGAGTTTGGAGTTATAGTAATTAAACATTGTCTAGGGATATTATGCTCATTCATATTAAATTATAAAAGATCTGAAAAGGCAATGTAATTACCTGTTGAAGTTAGAAATATTCTCTTAAAATAAAAAATATGCATTGAGTAATTTCTATATGGATCTGTTATAATCTTTATTCTATCATCAAAAATTAAGTTTCCAGAATCTAAGAAGTTATCCTGTTGATCTGAACTTCACTTCCTCTTAAAAAAAAAATAAAAAGACAGTACAATGTACAGTAGACTTTTTAAAATCAAGTTTCTTCCTAACCAACTTATTTTAAGGAATTGCTCAAGAGCTGTACTGTTTCTAAAATTCTTTTTTAGGAAGTTGTCAAGTTTTAAAAATTCACTCTGTGGAAGGAATTTGTGACCAAAGAAGAAATGGAACTCATTATTGATACCAAATAGATAATTTTGATTATATTAAGTTAAAAAGTTTTTTTTACAAACAAGACTGATGCAGCAAGATTAGAAGGGAAGCAATAAACTGGGAAAACATTTTTATATTTAAGGGTTCTGATAAAGGCCTCATTTCTAAAATATGTAGCGAATTGACTCAAATTTATAAGAATTCAAGCCACTCTCCAATTGATAAATGATCAAAGGATATGAACAGGCAATATTCAGATGATAAAATTAAAACCATTTCCAGTCATATGAAAAGGTACTCCAAATCACTATTGATCAGAGAAATGCAAATTAAGACAACATCTGAATCCTACACTAACTCTGAATATCCCACAGTACCCTTCATCATTTAGCACCAAGATTAATGTAATATTTAATGCTATCAAATAGAGACAGTATCCCAAGATAGGCCATTTGATAATTCAATCAACTTGGTTTTAGGAGCTTCAATCCCAGACACCCAGCACCACTTAGTTGCATTTTCCCAGGATAGCAGGCTTCCAAAAGTAACTGGAAAAGAACCAAAAGAAAGGTTTCATCTAGTCCTTGATCTACTCTAATGTAATCCTAATATTATTTGGTTAAAAAAAAAATTAAAAAAGGATCACTAAGGAATTCTCAAAACATAGAAGCCAGAAACCATACTACCCTTATTCCCATCCCCTTTCTACTGGACCAATTCACACCAAGTGGTAATGTTTACCAAGGTACCCTTCCAAGCAACATTTAAAAGAAAGATGAAAGGAAAAAAAGCCTTTTAGACTTGGTTTGATCCTTCCTTCAGGTACCACTACTTCCCAATTACACCTGAATGACACAAAAATAAATGCTGAATGAAGTGTTAACAGTGAAAACTAATGAGATGGAAAAGGTATAATACAAAGAGTATACTGAGTCTGCTTTAAAGAAGTCTAAAAAGAAAAGTTTAGCGATAGACCAAAAACTAATATATTCACATAGGTAAATAATTATTTTGTAGCCTTTATAATACCCCATTTGGATTTGTTAAATATAAATGCAACATAATGTCTGTTAATATTTTAAGCTCATTGGAAATAGCTATTTTATATAAATCTGGTTGGTCTGGGAAGGATTTTTTCCCCATTGGTATAACTGCCATTGTATATGACGACTGGCTGTGCAGCTTTCAGGATTACAGAGTTATCTATGAAAAAGAATAGTTAAGGGGCAGCTAGGTGGCGCAGTGGATAGAGCACCAGCCCTGAAGTCAGGAGGACCTGAGTTCAAATCTGGGCTCAGACACTTAACATGCCCTAGCTGTGTGACCCTGGGCAAGTCACTTAACCTCAATTGCCTCAGCAAAAAGCTAAAAAAAGAAAAAGAATAGTTAAGTGAATTGTCGTGGAGGGTAACAAAGCCATTAAGCACCAGGCACAGGATTTGAAACTAGGTATTCATGATGTTGAGGTCAATTCCATGACACATGCCTTTTATGTAAGGTATAACGATATTACCATTAAAGAAGACTCATGCAATAAAATCACCAAGACTTTCAAACTGACCACACTACTTTCCAAATGTAAATTTCTATTTATCTTTTTCATCAATATTAATGAAAAAATCAGTCTTGTTCTCTAACACAATCTACTTGAAAAATACTTTTAAGTCTGATTACTCAATTTTTGGCCAGTTCTTGTAAAAGTGATCTATTGGTGTTTTCAATATAAGTAAAAGGTCTAAAGCACTTCGATGCTGCTTGAACTTCAATGACTGCTCTCTATGTATGTTTTCCTGATACCATCTTTTGTTCCTGTAAAACCTCTTAGAACCTAAGCGGGCAACTTTCATATAAGATGCTTTTATTTTTATTTAAAGCCCAAACTTTACTTTGACTATAAAGGCTAACAATGTTTTCTTACCAGCACTTCTCAAATTAGGGTCTAAGCCTGGCATCTCTTTGTTAGCTTCAGGACTCACACTGTAGATTGATGCTCCTGCTTCACTGACAATGCTGAAAAGAAAAGAAAGAAGAAAAAAAAGTTTAGCAAACTACTGAAAATGAGCACAAAGAAAATAACATTTCATGAAATAGGATATTCCATAGTATATCATACCTCTCCTCTGATCAAACCATTTATGTCCTTCTCTTACTCCAAATTCTATGAAAGAAAAATGAATTTCTATCTATATGAAAATACTGAGGAATCCAATATTTGATAATGATGACCTAACTATACATGAGTATCAAACACTAAGTACATTTGTAGTGCCCAGAAAGGTAAGTCTGAATTTTAAAAATACTAATTCTATAACATTTTTTGTGTGTCTCTGCCAGTCACATTAAGGGGATAATTTATAAGAGAGCATGGCAGCAATGCTCTATGATGAAAATAACCATGATTTGATGTGAAAAAGAAATAAGGAGAGTCGCCGTCCTATTTATCAATATGATGTGTAGCCATGCATCTATTTTAAACATCAGTCAATAAACACTTATGAAACACTTAATATGTGCCTGGCCGTGTGCTAAGGATACAAAGAGGCAAAATACTATGTACTAAAACAAGGTATGTGTAGATACACACACACACACACACACACACACACACACACACACACACACACACACACACACACGTTACAAATAACCAATAGAGGAAAGAGGCTAGTATTAAGGTAGATAACGAAAAAGGCTTCCTGTAGAGGGTAATATTTTAGCTTACATTAGAAGCCAGAAAGCAGAGATGATGATGAAGTGCATTTTAAAAAGAGGAACATCCATATTCTAGAGAGTGTCTTTTATTTGTTTGTTTGCCTGTTTGTTTATTTTGAGGAACAGCCAGTTAGGGAAATAGGAACAAGCATTTCTTGTACTTTAATAAATATCTCAATTGATTCTCATAACAAAATGTGAATGCCACTGCGAAATTTAGGTGACTTTCTTAGGGTCACAAAATAAGTGTGACAGGCCAGTTTTGAATTCAAGTTTTCCTGATACCAGATCCAGTGCTCTATCCACTGGGTCACCTAGCTGCCTAGATATCAATGGATCAAAGAGTATGTAAAGAAGGTAATATAAGGTCTATAAAACCAGGAAATGTGGGAGATGGGAGGTGAAAGGAGGTGGTCATGAAGGAGTTTGAGTACCAAACAGAAGATTTTACATCTGACACTAACAGAGACAGTCACTAGAGTTTATTGGATGGGGCGTTTAGGGTAGTTGTACTTTTTCTTATCTCCAATTTATCTGCCTGTTGGGACATCCAACTTCAATATCCAATATACATTTTAACTAATGTCCAATACTGAGCTTATTATCTTTTCCCTCAAATACTTTCTCCTTACCTTCCCTCTGACTTTGAAGATACCACCATGTTCCTTAAGTACATTAAGTATATTACAACTGGGTAATATACTTTCTCTCTTACCTCCCACATCTAATCAGTTACGGAGGCTTGACAATTTTACCTGTGTAATTTTTCTCATATATGCATCTTCTGTCCTCTGACACTACCATCATTCATACGACCAAAATCACCTCATGCTTAGACTTTTATTATTATTATTATTGTTCAAAAAAACTGCAAATTTATTATGTACAACTTGCTATTTCCTTTAAATATATTAAAGTTAACACATTACTTTATTTTCTTTTTTTTTAAATTTCCCCCTCCCCCAAGATGGTTACCATCACACACAAAGTCAAAGTCAAAATGACTTAAGTCAATCAAGTTGTTCTTAAAACAATACTGTTGTTGTTTACAATGTTCTCTTGGCTCTGTTCATTTTGCTCTTCATTATTTCACACCAATTTATGTTTTTCTAAAATCAATGAGCTCATCTTTTCTCATGGCATAATAGTATTCTCTCTACATCATATAACGTGTTCAGCCAATCCCTAATTGATGGGCATCCTTTCAATTTCCAGTTCTTTGTCACATCAAAGAGAAAAGAACTTATATATTCTAAAATATTTATATTTTATATTTTAGAACATATAAGTTCTTTTCCTTTTTCCCTAATCAGCTTTGGAAATACTTAATAGTGATATTACTAGATTAAAGAGTATAGGAAGTTTAATAATTCCTTGGGTATAATTCCAGTTTGCTCTCCAAAATAGCTGGATCATTTCACAGTTCCACCAACAATAAATTACCATCCCAATTTTTCCACATCCCTTCAACATTTGTTATTTCCCCTTCAATTATTTTAGCCAATCTGATTGATGATATAAAATGCTATTTTTAATTTGTATTTCTCTAATCAATAATTATTTAGAATATACTTTCATACAACTATAAAATATTTTGGTTTCTTCATAGGAAAATTGCCTGTTCACAAAGAAAATTGCTTTTGATCACTTATCAAATGGAGAATGACATATTTATATACATATATAAAAGAACTTTATGTTTTAGATATGATATTTTAGATATGACAATTATCTGAAACTGTGTCTAAAAATTTCACCCCAAATTTTCTGCTATCCTTCTAATCGTGGCTACATTGGTTTTACTTTTACATAAACTTTTTAATTTAATATAATGAAAAACATCCATTTCATACCTAATTTAACTCTCTATCTTGTTTATTCATAAACTATTTGCCTATCTCACTTTAAATCTAGGTTATGTATCCATTTTGTCTTCCTTTGTAAATGATATGATATTGGTCTATGTCCAGTTTCTGCCAGTTTTCTAGTTTTCCCAATTTTTTAACCAAATAATGAATTCTTATCCCCAAAACTTAAGTCTTTATACTTATCAAATGCAAAGTTACCATATGCATTTGCTGCTGTAAATTGCATTTCTATTCTTTTCTATCAACCCACCTTTCTATTTCTTAGATAGTACTCGATAGTTTTGATAATTACTGCTTTATAATATAGTTCAAAATGTGGTACTGCTAAAACTCCTTCCTTTACTTTTTTTTTCCATTATCACCTTTGATTTTCTTGACATTTTGTTCTTCCAAAAGAATTTTGTTATAATTTTTTCTAACTCTGATGATAATATAATTATATTGTTGAAGGTGAAAAGAACTAGGATTGCAACCAAAAAAACTATATATCCAGCAAAAAGAAGCATAATGCTGAAGGGGGGGGAGAGAAGAAGTAGTAAAAAATTGCAAGACTTTTAGAATTTTGTTGCCAAAACACCTTGAACTTAATAGAAAATTTGACAAATAAGAACCAAGAGAAATATAAGGTAAACATCAAAGACTAATTTCTTTTTTTTTAATTTTATTTTATTTGCATAACATATGTGTGGGTAATTCTTCAACAATAACCCTTACATAGCTTTCCGTTACAATTTTTTCCCCCCCAACTTCCCCACCCCTCCCCTAGATGGCAGGATATCCACTACATGTTAATTATGTTAAAATATTGGCAAATCGAATATATGTATACATATTTCCAAACTTATCATTGTTGTGCAAGAAAAATCTTATCTACACAAACGATATATCAGATAAAGGAAACACAATGTAAGCAAACATCAATCAAGGAGTATGAGAATGTTATGTTGTGGTCCACATTTCACATCCCTCTCTCTGGGTGTATATGGCTTTCTTCAGTGAACAATTGGAGGTGGTTTGAAACATATCATTGTTGAAGAGAGCCATGTCCATCAGAATTAATCTTCATATAGTACTGTTGTGGCCGTGTATAATGATCTCCTGGTTCTGCTCATTTCACTCAGCATCAGTTCATGTAAGTCTCTCCAGGCCTCTCTGAAATCATCTTGCTGGTCATTTCTTACAGAACAATAATATTCCATAATATTCATATACCATACTTTATTCAGCCATTCTCCAATTGAAGGGCATCTATTCAATTTCCAGTTTCTAGCCATTACAAAAAGGGCTGCCACAAACATTCTTGCACATGTGAGGCTTTTTCCTATCAAAGACTAATTTCAAGGTACTAATTAAGGACAAATTTTATGTTTTGTATATGGAAATTTAAGTAAATATTTTTTATAATTTAATTCAGATGGTGTTAAATATAAAAATTAATGCAGGTAAAGTTGTCATTATTATATTAGCCCTATCCATGAACAATTAATATTTCTCCAATTATTTAAATCTGCTTGAATTTACATAAGTTTTTTAAAAAATAATTTTATTTATATAGTTCCTGAGTTTGTTTTGGTAAGTGACTCCCAAATATTTTATACTGTCTAGAATTACTGTTATACATGCTTAGACAATTACAACAGTTTGCCAGTTAGTCTCCATAGCACAACTCTCTTCCCACTTCACTTCATTCTTCAATGAGCATATATAATAACAGAACACAATATATTTATAACTATCTTTTCTTTGATACCTTGTGGGTATTCTTTTGTTCTCTACTCTGCACTTTTTTTTTTTGCTTTTTGCTGAGGCAATTGGGGTTAAGTGACTTGCCCAGGGTCACACAGCTAGGAAGTGTCTGAGACCAAATTTGAACTCAGGTCCTCCTGACTTCAGGGCTGCTGCTCTATCCATTGCGCCACCTAGCTGCCCCTCTGCACTTTTTACTGTATTCTTTTTTACCCCTTTCCTGCTTCTCACCTCCCCCCAAAAGGCGACAGTTAATCACGGATATATTTATATATACACATATATACATACACACATACACACACATATATATATACACATATGCAGATACCTATAATCACACACGTGCACACACACACACACACACACACACAATCTATGTAAGTTTGTGATACACTTACTTGTCTTCTGTTTCCCTGAAGGAGAATATCATCCTTCTTAGGTCCAAGTCTCTCTACATTTTTCTAAATTTACCAACTCATCATTTCCTATGGCACAGCAATGTTCCAACTTTATAGGGTACAGATGTTTTGAATAGTCTAAAATAGTATTAATATAGTTGACATGTAATATAAATCTCTCTTTGATTGAATCTTTAACTTTGACTTTGTCTAAAATCAATGATTACTACCCTTTTTTCTTTTTTCTAATAAATTCTCTCCTGATCATTATTATTGTGTTTGTGCATATTTTTCCCCCCTATTCCTGGTACCTCGATAGCTTTCTTGTTATTACTTAAACAACACTCCCCAGTATCCTCCTCCCTTATCCTCTATCTCTTCTCTCCCCTTTATCCTATTTCCCCTTAATCTACATACCCTTCTATATTCTTGCCTTATCCTATTCTCTCCTCCTCTTATTTCTTTATAAATTTGGGGGTTTAATAATCACATATATATGTATATGTATACATACATATACATATATATGTGTGTGTGTGTTTGTAGTTTCATCTTTAACCTCTTCTCAATGTAAGATTTCAGAACTACTAGTCCTCCTCCCCATCTAACTCCTCTTGCCAAAGCTCTTGCTCTCAAATCTCATTCATATAGCATAATTACTATTTTTACCTTTTTTATAAGGTTTTGCTTTTTAGAATCACATCATACTCGGCTCTACCCCAATCTTTCTAATTATTAATTACCAATTAACTTACCAATCTTAAATATATAGCTTACATTTTATCCTTAATGAGTACTTTTGAAATTAGTATTTGTTGTTTACCTTATATTTCTCTTAGCTCTTATATAAAAGTTTTCTATTAAGTTAAGGGCATTTTTGCAATAAAACCCTGAAAGTCTGACAATTCTTTGCATTGTCCTTTTTTTATCTGTTTTTGTTTTTGTAAAGGATTATGACTCTTTTAAATGCAAATTAAGACAACTCTGAGGTACCACTACATACCTGTCAGGTTGGCTAAAATGACAAGAAAAAGATAATGACAAATGTTGGAGGAGATGTGGGAAGGGTGGGACACTGATGCATTGTTGGTGGAACTGTGAACGGATCCAGCCATTCTGGAGAGCAATTTGGAACTATGCTCAAAAAGTTATCAAACTGTGAATACCCTTTGACCCAGCAGTGTTTCTATTGGGCTTATATCCCAAAGAAATCATAAAGGAAGGAAAGGGCCCCACATATACAAGAATGTTTGTGGCGGGCCTTTTTGTAGTGGCTAGAAACTGGAAACTGAATGGATGCCCATCAATTGGAGAATGGCTGAACAAATTATGGTATATGAATGTTATGGAATATTATTGTTCTGTGAGAAACGACCAGCAGGATGATTTCGGAGAGGTTTGGAGAGACTTGCATGGACTGATGCTGAGTGAAATGAGCAGAACTAGGAGATTATTATACATGGCAACAATACTATATGATGATCAATTCTGATGGACATGGCTCTCTTAAACAATGAAATGTTTCAAACCAGTTCCAATTGTTCAGTGAAGAAAGCCATATACACCCAGAGACAGGTATGTGAAATGTGGACCACAACATAACATTTTCATGCTCTCTATTGATGTATGCTTGCATTGTGTTTCCTTTCTCTGATTTTTCTTTCTTGTAGATACGATTTTTCTTGCACAAAAATGATAAGTGTGGAAATATGTGTGTATATATGCATATATATATATATATATTCTATTTGTCAGGTATTTTAACATAATTAACATGTAGTGGATATCCTGCCATCTAGGGGAGGGATGGGGAGTAGGGGGGAAAAATTTGTAACAGAAAGCTTTGTAAGGGTTAATGTTGAAAAATTACCCATACATATGTTTTGCAAATAAAAAGTTTTAATTAAAAAAAAAAATTTGTACCACCTGAAAAAAAAAAGGAAAAAAAAAAAAGATTATGCTTCTTTTTACCGGATATAGTATTTTCAGCTACAGTCCTAGTTCTTTTGATTTCTATCATATAGTATATTCCATGTCCTGCAAGTCACCTATTGTAGCCACACAATAGGTCTTGTGTGATTCTATTTGTGGCTCCAGCATATTTGAAATGTGTTATTGTTAGCGGTGGTAGTGGTGATGGTGATAGTAGTGGCTGTAAAATTTTCTCTTTGATCTGGGAGTTTGGAAATTTAGCAATGATGTTCCTATAGATTTTTGTTGTAGGATCTCTTTCAGGTGGTGATTGCTCTTTTTTTCCCCCCTTTTTCTACTTTCTTCTCTTCTTCTAACACATGAGGCCAATTTTCTTCAATTATTTAATTTGATTTAAATTTAATAAAATTTAATTATTCTTATATCATTGTATATAGATTCTTTTTTTTTGGTCATAAATCTAAAGTAGACCAATTATTCTTATGTGAGCTCTTCTTCAGAACTGTTGTTTTCTTATGAGATGTCTCACATTCTCTTCTATTTTTTTCATTCCTTATATTTTATTATTTCTTGGTCTCTTGTAATTTCACTGGATTTCACTTGCACAATTCTTATTTTCAAAGAGTCATTTTCTTCCTTAACACTCTGGATCTTCTTTTCTGTTGGTTGGCTTTCTTTTCATAATCTTGGTTTTTTGGTTGTTGTTTTGTTTTGTTTTTTAAGTTTTTCTCAATCTCTCTCATTTTTTTTTTTTAAATTTCAGTATGCTCCTCTGAAGATGAATCCCCGTCTTCCTTATTGCCGTAGGTAACTTTCTATTTTTGCCTGATCTTTTATAAAAAGTTGTTTTTGGTTTTGGTTTTGTTTGTTTGTTTGTTTTTAAATAAGTTTGTTAGTCTCATCCCCTCTAGTCCTGTGGTTGAGAGATGGTACTTCTGGCCTCAGGTCCTCCTTCAGTTCTCCTCTCAGGTCTAGAACCCAAAAGTGAGAACTCTGCCCTATAGGTGCCTTCAGACAGGCAGCAGTGCTTCTGTACCCATCCAACATATATTAGTTCCTTTTCACCCCAGACCACATCTCCACAGCTTTGAAGTCCTGATTAGCAGAGGTTCCCTCAATCTTTGCTGACTCAGATATCCAATTTCCTATATTGTCTGGAAAGTGAAAATTCCTGTGGCTGGGGCAGAAGCTACTTCTCAACCCAGCTAAATTCAGAGCTAGCTGCTTGCTATTTCAGTAGAGCTAGCCTGGAGGTGTTTACACTTCACAGGCGTCAAACTTTAATCCTCTTCAGATCTTTTCCAGTGGTCCCAGAAGAACCACAGTTCTTCCCCAGCTTCTATTTGTTTTTAACTGCTCTATGTTTGTCCTAAGGAGGAAGAATTTTATTTTCTTTATGGGGGAAATCTGGAGAGCTTAAAATTTTTCTGTTCAACTTGGTTTCTTTAAATTGTAAAATAAAAGAGTTCAACTAGATGCACCCTGAAGTCTTTTCCAATTTTAAATCTCTGTTGCAACCCTGCGTTCTAAGAAGACATATAACTGGAGCTTACCAAATTCTTGGTCAGTTGAATTGGATAATTAACTGTCTAGAATCAAGAAGATCTAATGTCAAATCTGGCTTCATACACTTAGCTACCTGAGCTGGCATAAGTCATTTAACCATTATTTGCCTCAGTCTCCTCATCTGTAAAATTGAGATGATAATAGCACCTACCTCCCACGGTTTTTCTGAGGATCAAATGAAATAATAATTGTAAAATACTTAACACAGTACCTAGTACAAAATAAGCACTATGTAAATGTTAGCTACTGATTCCTATTATTGTATGATCATTTCTTTTACTTCAGGAACTTTTGATAGCCCAGTATATTTAAACGTCAAGGAAGAAATATACTTTTATGATACAAGTATCCAAAGCAAAATATTCATCCATTGTCATATCAGGACAGAATTCAAAAGGGTGACTAAACTGCCAATAAAAGCATGAAAAAGTTAAAATTCAAACTGTTCTTAGGAGCCCTTGAAAGAGTTTTGTTAGCTATATTCAAACAAATCAAAATGACTACTTGGAAAAAGTAGAGATTCCTACTCTATACAAGGATCTACTGATCCTCGAACACCTCAAAACTTCAGAAAGTTAACAATGATTATCTTTCTAAACTTTATATTTAAATTTCCTTTTAGCTATCAGATTTAACAATTCAATGAGAGGATTACAGAATTAGTATAAATGTTTTTGAATGATCTGAACATTCTGAAACAAGGGATTAAAAAAGTTACCATATCACAAATCAGAAGCACTGTGCCAAACATAGCTATGCCACTTTCTACACCTCAACAATGCAACATAAAACAAGAGAACTACAAGAAAAATTGAAAATCTGATCCACCCTAATGTTTTGAAGTTGGATTATCTTAAGCTAAACCAAGGAACCAAATATCATTCTCCCCCCCCCCCCAATAAAGTAATAATTCAGTGCCTAGGGGCAGCTAGGTGGCGCAGTGCATAGAGCACCAGCCCTGAAGTCAGGAAGACCTGAGTTCAAATTTGATCTCAGACACTAAACATTCCCTAGCTGTGTGACCCTGGGCAAATCACTTAACCTCAATTGCCTCAGCAAATAATAATAATAATAATAATAATAATAATAACAACAACAATAATTCAGTGCCTGGAGATTTTAGTTTTCTTTCAGATTAGCCCTCCTATCTAACTACTTTTCCTAGAATTCCAGTAGTCTCCACTGGAATTTATGTCTCCATCATCCAGCATTGGGTCTAGAACATAGGAAATACTTAATAATACAATGACTGAATGAACAGCTAATGAACAACAGCTAGCAAGAGCAATAAATTGTACTGGAGATACAGTACAAATGGAGATATCAATCACTTTGAAACTAGAGAAATTTCTGGCTATATACAATATAAATTCATTCTAATCCATACCCTGATCACATCTTTTTTTAGCCTCCCACATGAGTTGGGTCATAATAGTAGCATGACAGAGCACAAGGAATGTGCACAGTCTCATTATGCCCTCAACTCACTCTGAATCACACAGATTTTCTCAATGTGTACGGTTATGGAATAAGTGTAATCATACAGAGAATTTAACAAATATTTCTTTAGAAACTATAAAAGATATTACCCTAGTACATGTGTATAGACCTACCTCTCTTCAGTACATTTAGAAGTCAAAATAATACTAACAGGATGCCCAGAAAATTTTATCCTATATTTTGTATGACTACAATATTTTACTACCAAATCTCCTTACAGCTTTGACAGATTTTTATAATTTTATTCAGAGATCATTTTTCAGGAAGTTGCTCAAGAAGAAAAGTAAATTAGAAGGGAACATTAATTCATCAAAACATTAATAAAATTTTTTTTTAAAAAAATTAGAAGTCTTCCAAGGAAGTTATAGAGGGTAGCTCCTCCCAAATTCCTTCAACACTCATGAAACATCATTCTCCATTAAGCAAATCTGGGGAAGATCCAAGAAGATAACTATAAAAAAGATAGCCAAATAATCATGTAAAAAAGAAGAGAAAATTGCAACTACAACTACTTACTACTTATAGAGCAACACACTCTACCAGCCCTGAAATCTTGGTCCCATGCTAACCTGGGAATGATTACTTTGGACACCTCAATCAATCAATTAACAAGCATTTTATAAACTCCTACTATGTGCTTAGCAGAGTGCTAGGTGACAGGGATATAAATACAAAGACATAAGCAGTTTTTACTCCCTTCCTGCATGCCAAGTACTAGAGATCCAAAAAGATGCAAAAACCAAGTCTCATTCCTCAAGAAGTTTGCATTCTAATTGGGGAGATACATATAAAATACAGGTACATATAAGTTTGGAAGATAATCTCAAAGGAGCAGAAAAGTCAGGATAATGGGAAAACCTTCGAATTAGTTCAAATGAAGGCCAGGGAAATTAAGAGACAGAAATGAAGGAGAAAAAACATAGGGGAATAGACAGCACAGAGCATGTAAATAAGAAATGGATAATCACATGTGAGACAGAAGGCCAATTTGACTGGATTGCTGAGTGCATCAGGAGAAGAGTTGTCCAAAAAAGCTAGAATGAAAGATTGGGGCTAGGTTGTAAAATCCTTTAAATGTTAAGCTTATTTGGAGAAAGTCATGGGGTTCAATTGGGAAGGGGGAATGTTAAATCACTGTAAGATAAAGACAAGAGATGCCAGCAAAATAGATCAGTTGGGTCCCAACAGCAACAACAACAAAAAAGGTATCAAAGAGTAAAGCAAAAAGAGGTGAATGGGGTGAGAAAAAGCACAAACACAAGCTGGTTGGCAAGCTATAAAGGACTTTGAATGTCAAACAGAAGGCTTTTTTGTTTGCTTGTTTGTTTTAATCCCTACTCCCTTTAGGATGAAATATAAACTCCTTTTTGATTTCAAAACAACCTTGCCCTAACTTTTCTATACCTTTTTATATATCATTCAATTTTCATATTCTGTGGTCAAGCAGACTAGCCTTGCTATTACTCAAATATGACACTTCATTTATTTTTATCCCCAAGGTCTAGTACAGTGTCTAGAAAAGAGTAGCCACTTAATAAACGCTTGTTGATTGATTCACTTGATCTAGAAATGACAGAGAAATTGGGGATGGGGGGAGGCAGAGGCAAAGAGGGAGAACTCAGAGTAAGGCTGAATAAAGGGGTCATAAGTTAAAAAGGAAGGATTACAAGACACCAAAAGGAATGTGGTAAGAGAAAAAAGTACTTGGAAAGAGGTATTACAAATTAATGTCACAGAAATAGACAAAAAAAAATCCACAAACATTTATTGAGTTGCATACTCTGTCAGTCAGTCAATAAACTTTTAAATTTTTATTATGTGCCCTAGTGCAATTTCTAGGGATACAAAGAAAGGCAAAAAACAAGGTGACCGACCTTAACGAGTTCATATATTAATAAAGAAGACAGCATGCAAACAGTTACATACTGCAAGATAAATACAGAGTAGACTAAAGGTTATCTGAGAGATACTAACAGGAAGGGGGACCAGGAAAGATCTCCTGAAAACAATTAAGATTTGTGCTGAAGCTTTATGGAAGCTAGGATAGCCAATAGTTGCAAGAGAGTTTATGAATACTAGGTGGTGTAACCACATTGGCATTTTAAGAAAAATTATTTTGGCAGTTGAATGGACAAAAAATTAGAATGAAGAGAGTTATAGAAATTAGCATGAGAACACCTGAGAACACTATCACAATTTGGAGCCACAAGAGGGAACAGTTTAGGGGGAAAGACACTAAGCTCTGTTTTGGACAAGATAGATGATGACATTCAATAACTACCTCAGATGATAGGATCAAGTAAAGGATTTTTCAAAATGGGAAGGTATGGGTCCATTTGTAAACAGTAGCAAGAACATCAGCTGATGGGGAAAAGAAAAGAAGGCCTCAATTTTTTTCAATAAATATGAAATAAGTTTCTTAGCTACAAAAATAGTATGGGGGGGTGCAGAAAATACTTGAGAAGAAATGAAAAAGTTAAGAATAGCTCCTGTGGTGAATGGGAGGGAGAATCAATTAGGAAGGAATAAAAGGATTGTCCTGTAGCAGTGAGTGGCAGGTAGAAATTATTTAACATATGTTTGTAGTGAATAAAGTCAGTTATGACTTTCTCCAGTGCTGTTCAAAAGCATGTGAACAGGAATAAATGGAGAGGGAAATGTTGGGAGTGACAGATATATATATGTGTGTGTGTGTGTGTGTGTGTGTGTGTGTGTGTGTGTGTGTGTGTATAAACTCATATGGGAGACAATATATAATTCTATATTAATTTCAAGAAAAGTATCAAGTTGAATTGTATTATCAAGGAATGCAGATAGGGCAAAAAGAAAAATGTGTATGTTGATTATCTAATCAGAAGGGTAGAATTTGGAGAGGAGAAAAAGACTGTAAACCAACAACTAAATTCACTGAAGAAAAAAGAATAAAGACTTCCAGGATGTGAACTTGCTGACACATTTGAATACTATTTACCTCAAAGGATAATAGACAGGAGTGATAGTAGCAAAGGGAAGATCTGGAACTGTTACTGCGGAATAAGCATATCCAAACTCATACACCATAACTAGTAAGTCAGGGGACTCAGTGAAAGTGAAAACAGTACTGGTGAGGGTGGCCAGTGATGGAGTGTCATTAGGAAGGAGACAGGTTTTAGTGAGTGCTAGAGGATGAAAGAGGTAAGAAAGGAAAACATTTAAGATGAAAGCGAAGGTTATCACCTTTGGAGCACAGCGGAGTTGAGGAGCAGGCTTGAAGGAGATGGAAATAAGGGAGCAGGGAGAATGGCAATGATGTTGATAACCTTCATATATTCTGTATATAGCTTGTATGTACACATTGCTCCATCATGAAAATATTTAAATCTTCACTGCTTAGCACAGTGCCTGGCATTTTAAGTACTTAAATGCTTTACTGACAGACTAGCTGACTGAAAGAAATAAGGATTTCAGAAGAGGAATAATGAAAAAATGTTTGGAAATGTCAAATTTGAGAAGCCTATAGTATATTCATTTTGAAATATTCAAAAATGATGCTACAACCAGCACCACACATTATAAAAAGTCAAATACAAAAATGTCCCATATATTCTTAAAAATTTTTGCAACATTTATTGTGGTAACAAGAAACTAAAAATACAAAGACTGATGTGTAAAGTGCTAAACAAATTGTGGTACATGATCATAACAGAAAATTATTGAACTGCAACAGTCTAGTCAGGAAGACAGCAAGTCAAGAATTATGTACAAACAAGATATATAAAGGATAAATTGGAGATAATCAGCTACAGAAAAGCACTAACATTAAGGGCATTGGGAAAGGATTTTTGGTAGATGGGATTTTGGCTGGAAATTCATGGAAATCAACTAAGCCAGGAAGCAGAAATGAGGAGGAGGAAGAGGAGGAGGAGGAGAATTCCAGGCATGGCAGAGAGTGAACAAAAATGTCCAGGGTTAAAAGATGGAGTACTTTGGGCAGGAGGCCAGTGTTCCTGGATTACAGAATACATAGGGTTGAGTAAAGTAGAAGAGGCAAGATTAGGAAAGACTTTGAAGGTCAAACCAAAAAAAATGTTAATATTTGATGCAGGGGGTGATAGGGAGCCATTGGAATTTATGGAGCAAAGAGGCAGTGGGAAAGAGGGCTATGGTCAGAGCGGCACTTTAGGAAAATTAATTTGATGATAGAGCGGAGAATGGACTGACATGAGAAAAGATGTGTGGCAGAGAAACTAACCAATAGGCTATTGCAGTAATCCAGGCTTGAGGTAATAAGGATCTTCACAATGGTGGGTGGTTGTGTCAGATGAGAGAAGGGAGCACATGTGAGAGATGTTATGAAGGTAAAATAATCAATTTTGGCCATTTTGAGTTGAAGTTATCTATGAGATATCAAATTTGTGATGTTCAGTAGGCAGCTGGAGATGCAAGCAGAGAGCTTAAGACTAGATAAGTAGATTCAAAAATCATCTGAAAATTGAATCCATGAGAACTAATGAGATCACTAAGTGAAATAGTACAGAGAAAGAATATGGCCCAAGTCAAAATCTGGGGGTTCACTCAAAGTTAATGGGTATGATCTGGATGAACAATCATCAAAGAAGACTAAGAAGAGAATATTAGGAAGTAGTGTCATGAAAACCCAGAAAGAAGAGAGTATCAAAGAAAAAAAGGTGAAACAGTCCTGAGAACAATTGGAAGCTGTTGCAATAATCTAGATAAGAAACTATAAAGATCTGAACTAAGGTGGTAGCTATGAATAGAGGAGTCAGATTCAAGGAAGGCAGAAATAGAAAGATTTGGCAAAGATATGAGTTGAGGTAGCATAAGAATATGAACTTAAGACACTGGAAGGACGGTTGCGACTTTTGGACAAAAGTGAGAAATTTCAAGAAGATGGTTTAGAGGGAAAGATAATAAATTCACTTTTAGACTTTTTGGCATTAAAATATCTTCATAATGCCAGTTTAAAGTTTCCAAAAGGCAACTGATGATTTGGGATGGAAGTTCAAGAGAGAATGACATTGAGCATATAGGTCTGAGTTATCTTAAAAAGAGGGGATAATTAAACCATGGGAGTCTAAGAGACAGAATACAGAGGAAGAAAAGAGTATAGAATTTTGAGGGAAAATCTCAGAGAAAAATCCACAGTTTAGGATAACTATAAAAGTATGCAAATTTTATTTTTTTTTAATTTTAATTTTAATTTTTATTTTTTTGGGCAGATAAAGTACTTTATTTATTTATTTATTTTTTTAAAAGCTTTTTATTTGCAAGACATATGAGTGACCTTTCAACATTGACCTTTGCAAAAAAAAACTTTTTTTTCCCAAGCTTTTCCTTTCCCTCCCTCCACCCCCCACCCCTAGATGACAGGTAATCTAATACATGCTAGATAGGATAAATTATATGACAAATACAATACATGTATACATATCTATACAGTTATCTTACTGCACAAGAAACATCAGATCTAGAAAGAGAAGAAGAAAAAAAACAACCTAAGAAGGAAAACAGAATGCATGGAAATATTCACAGAAAGCGTTAAAATGCTGTGTTGTGGTTCACTCTCAGTTCCCACAGGCCTCTCTCTGGATGTATATGACTATCTTCATCGCAGCACAACTGGTTTGAATCACATCATTGTTGAAGAGAACCATGTCCATCAAAATTGATCATCGTATAGTCTTGTTGCTGTGTATAATGTTCTCCTGGTTCTGCTGATTTCACTCAGCATCAGTTCATGCAAGTCTCTCCAATCCTCTCTGAAATGCTCCTGTTGGTCATTTCTCACAGAACAATAATATTCCATAACATTCATATACCATAATTTATTCAGCCATTCTCCAATTGATGGGCATCTTTTCAATTTCCAGTTTCTTGCCACTACAAAAAGGGCTGCCACAAACATTTTTGCACATGTGGGTCCCTTTCCCTCCTTTAAAATCTCTTTGGGATATAGGCCCAGTAGAAACACTGCTGGGTCAAAGGGTATGCACTGTTTGATAACTTTTTGAGCATAGCTCCAAATAGTATGCAAATTTTATGAAAGTAATGGTTGTGTGTATATATGCTTTTATTAACATTAGACTAACTCAGAACTTGGCATGGATCAGTTGAAACTATATTAATCTGTCTCTTCCCTCTCCTTCCATCCCCTTTAATTCATCACATGTCAAATGAATGCAAGATTACCTAACAAAGGCTTCAATACTTTTTTTTTTTTTTAATACAACTTCTCTCCTCATTCTCTTTTACACCATATGCAATCTGGCTTCTGATTTCATCATTATAATGGATCTACGCTTTTCAAAGTTGCCAACAACCTTTTAACTGCCAAAATGAATGGTCTTTTCTCAAACCTCATCCTTCATGGCATCTCTACAATCTTTGAAACTATCACCTTCTTCTGGATACAGCCTCCTCCCTAGATTTTCACGACACTGTTTTCTTATAGTTCTACCTTCTAAACAGCTTCTTCTCAGTCTCCTTTGCTGAATCTTCACCCACATCATATCCACTAACCACTGATACGTGCCAAGGAGTGTGTTTTGGGTGTACTTCTCCTGCTCCCTTACAATATCCTGGTTGGTGACCCCTTCTGTTTTCATGGATTCAATTATTTAATTATTAACTGCATCTCTCTATATAGATAACTTCCATATTTATATATTCAACCCAAATTTCTCTCCTAAGTTCATCCCAGAGTCATCTCAATTCCAACATGTCTAAAATATCTAAATCCAGTGTCTAAAACCATTTTCCTCAAAATCCTCTCCTTTTCCAAATTTCCTATTACTGCCAGTTATTGTCCCAGTCATCTAAGTTCACAACCTCAATACCCATCATCAATTCCTCATTCTCACTCATCCCAATATTCAGTTCACTTTCAAGTCTTGTCATTTCTACCTTCATAAACTCTTCCATATATGTGTCACATCCTGTTCTCTCCTCTGATGCTGCCACCATTCTAGTTGCCCTCATCACCTCACACTTCAACTAATGCAATAGCCTTCTGAAGGGTCTCCCTGCCTAAGGCTCTTCACACTCCAATACTTTCTCTACTAACTTGACAAAATTATGTTCCTAAAGTACAGGCCTGATAAAGTCATTTTCTTTATTCAATAAATTCTAGTGGTTCCCTATTACCTCTAGGATCAAATAGGAAATCCTCTGTTTGGCTATGCACCAAAGTACAAGATGAAGAATTAGATTTACATTTTTGGACATGGACAACATGGGAAGATATTTTTGCTTGACTATTCATATTTGTTACAAAAGTTTTGTTTTGGGTTTTTTATTGTTGTTGTTCCCTTTTAAATTGGGGGTTGAGAAAGGAAAATACAGGCTTGTTAATTAAAATTCTTGATTTAATCTTTAAAAAGTTACCAACTTTTACCTTCTTTGAAGAAGTACAGAAGGACAGGTGTGAAATATTTCACAATTAGACAAAATTGACATATTGTTTGGTTTTCCCCTTTCTTTCTTAAACAGTTATTATAAAAGATAAAGTACGGGTAGGGAATAAACGGGAATAAATTTAAAAATGAAGGTGATGTAAAAACAAATGTTATCAATAAAATTGGGGGAAAAAATTAAGTTTAATTGATTGTACCGATGTTCAATATTAAGTTTTCAACTAAACTTTATTTTTTAAAATAGAAGGAAAATTCATAGGTCTATCAATATATTATTTTTGCTATTTTTAGCAATAATTTGAATCAAGGAATAACTGATATATTTATAAATCTGAGAAGAACAGAAAACTAAAAGAGATAACATGCATTAAATACCAGAATTGGGATTCAAAAAGACATCTACTGACCACAATGATAGATTGTATCTGATAAGATGAAAATTAGTGGGGATTTAAGTAAAATTATATACTTAGCTATAAGATATACAAAAGATCTATGATTTTTATTGAACTGCAAATGATCCCCCACCTTAGAGGGTATTTGATAAAAATAATACTATGCAGCACTTTAAGATTAACAAAACACTTTATAAGGATCTTATTTCATCCCCACAGCAACCCTAAAAGGCACGTTATACTGTTGACCTCATTTTTTCCATAAGGAAACTAGGAGAGAAGACTATCAAAGAGTCACACAACCAATAGGTGCATAAGATGGAAGATGAAGTTGGGTTTTCCTAATTCCAGGTCCAGTATTTTATCTACTACTGCCCACCTAGCTACCTCTTTATAAAATAGTATTCAGAATGAGGAAATTTATGAATTACTAGCTAGTTTCTGGTTTGTTTAGAGTACTTCTTGAACACTCTATTTTGTTTTGATTGTCATGTTTTAGAAAGAAAATTAAATTAAATTCATTCAGAAGATACCAACCATAACTGAGATATAAAAATTATGACTGAGGAAGGCTAGTAGCAAAAATTGGGGAGAATAGCTAACTTCAATTTATTGAAAGATAGTTAAATTGAACAGGACTATGCTCTTTTGTTTTGGTGGAAGGAAAGATTTTCAAAGGGAATGCTGGTTCTTTTTGTGGTGGCAAAGAATTGGAAAATGAATAGATGCCTATCAAATGTGGAATGGCTAAATAAGTTATTGTATATAAAAGTAATGGAATATCATTGTTCTGTAAAAAATTATGAACAGACTGATTTTAGAAAGGCCTGCAAAAATTTAAATGAACTGATGTTGAGTGAAGCAAACAGAATCAAGAAAGCATTGTACACAACAATGGCAGGAGTGTGGAATGATCAATTATGACAGACTTGGCTCTTTTTGGCGGTTCAAATGATCCAAGGCAATTCAAATAAGTTTTGGATGGAAAATGCCATCTGCATCCAAAGAAAGAACTATGGCGATTAAAAATACATCAACACATATATATGTTCACTTTTTTTTTGTTTTGTTTTTTCATGGTTTTTCCCTTTTGTTCTGACTTTCTTCTCTCCCAATATGATACATAAGGAAATATGTAATAATAAAAAAAGAATGTACATGTATAATTTTTAAAACTGTTTTAAGGTAACTGGGGAAATGAAGGAAGGGAAGGAAGGGGAGGAAGGGGGGGAAGGGAGGGAAGGGAAGGAAGGGAAGGAAGAGAGGAAGGAAGGAAGGGAGGGAGGAAGGAAGGGAGGGAGGAAGGGAGGGAGGGAGGGAGGAAGGAAAGGAGGGAGCAAGGAAGGGAGGGAGGGAGGGAAGGAGGGAGGGAGGAAGGAAAGGAGGGAGGAAGAAAAGGAAGGAAAGGAGGAAGGAAAGGAAAGAAGGAAGGGAGGAAAGGAAGGGAGGGAAGAAGGAGGAGGGAGGGATGAAGGAAGGAAGAGAAGGAGGGAGGGAGGGAGGAGGAAGGGAGGGAGGAGGAAGGGAGAGAGAGCCCGAGAGAGAAAAATACCATTAAAGCAAGATTTGAACTAAATACTTCTATATACTGTGACAGATGGGAAATATAGAATCGTTATGATCATATAAAAAAGATTCAATGTCAATCAAAGAAAAATTACCTTCAAAAAATGCTAAAAAAGCTTTAATAAAGCTTCTAAAAAGGAGAGGCACTTTTGAAGTAAAGACTATGGTCTATAAATGAAAGTAAAAGTAACTTTCAGTTTTAAAACAAAATTCTATTTTCTTACTACTACAATCTTTCCCTTAAAAATATCTAGAATTGTAAATTTCATATTTTTTTAAAATTATAAACAGTGATATAAAAGGTCCAGTTAACTGTGCATCTTAAGTGAAGTATATGGATATCTGACAGATGATTCAGATGTTATAATTCAAAAAACTAAGCAAACTTATTTTTGAAAAACTCAGATAATATTATATATCCATCCCCCAAAACCCATGCTGGAACTTTTTTTAAACACAGGAATATAAAACAGATGTGACATGAGGTACTCAACATTTTTAGATTAACAATAATATTAAGTCAATAGAAAATGTAGTAAATATCATATGCTGTAGTTATTGGATACCTTGAGTCCAATAAACAGTTCATTATTAAGTATAGATCTGAAAGCTTAAATAATCTAAATGAACAGAAAGTCCTTTAAACTGATTGCTTCAATATAATATATTGAAATATCTAAGAGACATACATAGCAAGAACTAAAGGAAACAAATCAAATTTGAAGTGATGATGATTTTTTCCAGGCAGAGCTGTTAAAAACAAAAATTAAAAACCTCAGTTCTTTTTCTCAAGAGTTCACATGAATATCTTAAAGCCACAAGAAAAAAAAAAAATACCATGGAAATTTTGTAATGCACCTATTATTTTTATTGACAAAATTATTTTTCTTTATATAGGAATAATAGTTAAAAATGAAACTAATATAAGATACAGAGACATCCAAAACATGCTTACTCCATGGATTTTATTTCAAAAGACAAATGACATTCAGGCATAAGACACTAATCTCAAATGCTTAGAATTTTTAACATATTTTACTATAAAATAAAACAAAGCAAATGAAGTCCAGCACATAACATTAGTTTCTTACTCTCAAAAAAAGGAAATGACAGGCTCCTCTAAATTAAAATACTCAAAATTATTTTATTATATCATTATTTCATAAAATTGTTCAGGAATAGAAATAATGTGTATATCGGAATTCCATCAAATGGAATTTGCATGTTTTAGGAGATATGATATGATTTCTAGTAACAATTAATCTATATAAAAATTATATGGATTTTATTCTCTTAACAAACTTGGTTATTTAGACAAATGATGAACCCCTTTTAGCAAATCATCTATATAGTGCCAATACACAATAATGAAAGAATCCCTTCAATCACAGATAACAATTATTTCCCCACATATAGAGATACTGTGAAACATGAAGTTCTTTAAAATATACACATCACAACACCATCACCCACCATTGCTACCACCAAATCACAATTTAAAACATCTCAAAATTCCAAGGATGTTGCCCATAAAAATTTGAAAATTCCTCAAGTACATCAAATCTTTCCATCTGACAAACACTAATTAAAAATCATAGGATTTGCCCCTGCTCAAAAATGCTACTTTGTAAGCTCTCATCACCATCACCACCTCACTTATCAGTTTATATTGTGAGTTATTAGTTTTCTTTATGACAGTTTTACAAATACTCACTTTCCATGGCTGACTCCTCATTTATGTTGCCAAAATAGCAACAATTTCTTTTAATTGTGAAAACTCTATAGGAGATAGGGAAGTTATTTTTTATTAAAGTTTGTTTTTGTTGTTGCCGCCCCATTTTCCCCCATTTTGTAAAGTGGTGAGCAAGGTTGCTTTAAGTTCTAGGGGAAAATATAATAATGAGATGGGTGATTTAACTTCAATCCTGTTTGAAAAATTCTAGGGTTCATTGAAACACAAGGCTCTAGAGTAATTAATATAGAAAAGGAGGCAGTTTCAAATTCCTTCTGAACTGTCAATTCAATAAGCATTTATTAAAAGCATTTCCTATGTTCCAGGGACTATGCTAAGCAGTAGAAAGTAAAAAGGCGAAAACACATTGACTATCCTCAAGAAGCTCACACTCCAATGGGAAGACACCATGTGAAACATTGTATATATGCGATATATACTATATATTGTAAAAGAAAGATAATTTCAGAGGGAGATCATTAAAAGTGGGGTGATAGGGGCTTTTGGGACCAGTAAAAGCCTCCTGGAGGGAAAGTAGGATTTCAACTCAGTCTTGAAAGAAGCCTAGGAAGTCATAAGACAGAGCCATTGATAAAGACAGGAGAGAAGGAAGGAAAGAACATTTATTAAGCACCTAGTCTGTACTGGGACCTTTTACAAATATTATTTCTTTGTAGATGCTATCATTAGATCCATGTTATAGTTGAGGAAATTTGAGGAAAACAAGGGTCACACAGCTAATAATTGTCTGAGGCCAGGTTTAAATTCAATTCTTTGATGACTCATGGCCCAGGGTTCCATCCAATGTGCCACCCAGTTTCAGGGAAGATAAGGAACAGACGCTGAAAATGAATGGAGTCATTACCAGAGGAGATGACTTGCACCTTTACCCTTATGCAAAGCAAAATGACCTCTGGGACCCCAGAAGAACACTCTCCGTTTCCATTTGTCCCTAAGCCTTTGCCTTTGGAACAGCCACTCAAAAATTCACAAACATAAATAGACTTCAAATGAAAAACAGTAACAGAATGGTTAGGAATCAGCAGTTTTGCACAGGAGGCTTTGAAAGATATAGTTTGCTGGAGTCTTCCACAAGTTGGAACAGAATTGAATAAATAAAATTAATTTGGCACTTTGGAAAAGTATAAAAGCTGCTAGTGAATTTTTAAAGACAGATAACTAAAATGAATGCATCTTTCGCAGAAGACAAAACATTTGTCAACGAATTTCATTAAGAAGATTGCTAGCTGATCTCAGTCCTTTAGCTCCTACAGCACCTTATAGGTGTTAGAGAAGCACAATGAGAGCACTAACTAGTCAATTAGTTGGTATACATTTATTAATGCAGGCACTGCACTAAACACTAAGAATACAAAATAAGGCAAACCACAGTCTCTGCCCTCAAGGAGCACACAATCTATAAAAGAGACAAAGTACAAAAAGCTTAGTACAAACAAGTTGTAGATAGGATAAACTGGAATTAATTAAGTGAGGGAAGGAAACCTACTGCTTTGCAAAAATCTGTTTAGGAAAATCAAGCAAAGAAAACTGGAGGAAGGAGGGAAGGAGGGAAAAGTGGGGGGAAAGAGAGAGAATAAGAGACAGAGAGAAAAGACAGACTCATACAAAGATACAAACTACCTGGTTGTTTTCAATGCACTTTTACTTCCAAATATGTAGCATTAGCACCACCTGGTGGGAGCCTAATTCTAAGTCAACTTTCAAAAGAGTTCCAAGTCAAACCTCTGAAACATTAAAGGACCACAGAAACCACATGCCCAAATTCCAGATGTAAATTCTATAGTGTTGCCTAACTTATCATTAGAACAGGAGAGAGAGACAGAGAGAGAGAGAGAGAGAGAGAGAGACAGAGACAGAGACAGAGACAGAGAGAGACAGAGACAGAGACAGAGAGAGACAGAGACAGAGACAGAGACAGACAGAGAGAGACAGAGAGAGAGAGACAGAGAGAGACAGAGACACAGAGACACAGAGAGAGAGACAGAGACATAGCGGGGAAGAAGGAGGGAGAGAGAAAGAGAGAGGGAGAAGGAGGAGGAGAGGAAGGGAGAGAGACAGCAGAGATAGGAAAGGAGAGAAAGGGAGAGAGAGAAAGGGGAGAGGGGAGAGGGAGAGGGGGAGAGGGAGAAAGGAGAATTAGATAACAATTCCAATTATAGTTTGCTGCTTTCACTGCCAATTTATGTAAAAACCCAGATCATCAACAATGCAAATGCAATTTAAACAAAAATGTATCTGTCAATTGCTAGAGAGGGTTACTTGATTGCAGCAATATATTAGTCAGTCTGTGATCAGATTAATAAGCATCCATTAAATATTTACTCTATGCCAGGCACTGTGCTAAGCATTGCAAATAAAAATAATAACCAAGAAAAGGTCTCTGCTCTCAAGGAGCTCACATTCTAATGGAGGTAGGGAATATAATAATTATGTATCTAAAAATTATTAATAAAAATAATAACTACGTAAGTATGCAAGATATGTGTAGTGTTAATAGAATTGAGAGATAACTGGTGATGTATAAGAATACCAAATAGACCAGTGTAACTGGTATAGAGAACAGAAAGTAGAGGACAGGTTGTAAAGAGAAAAAAGTAGAGACAGAAATATCACTAAACTGAATATTTATGGTAGTCCAAGTGGTATCTGCACAAAGTGGAGACACAAATATTGGAAAGCAGAACACAGCCTTGAGAAATAAAGATTAAAATCAACAGAATCTGGCAACTGATGGGGTGTGTAAGGTTAGAGAAGTGTCAAATATATTGCTTCAATTTTAAACTTTGGTACCAAAAAGATAGCCATTGAAATAAAAGAAAAAGAGAAGCAAGGAAGAGGAACAGAAGACATTAAGTTCAATTTTGGACATAGTTGGAGCTATCAACAGGACATATAAGTAAAAATAACAAGTGGTTGAAAGATACCATGTAAATTAACTCCTATTGAGCAGAACCAGAACTTCAGTGTGCACTATTTAGGTGCTCTATGACACAAGTATAGGAAAATGAATGAAGAAAAATTCTCTAACATTAATAGAATGAAATAATCAGTGACATACTACTGATGCTAAAAGCAAAAAACCTTATTCATAAAGTTACTAATGTCATTCTATTTTGATTAAATTCTATTTTGATATTTTGAGTTCTGGTCAATAAAATAGTAAATTGAATGATAACTTCAAAGGTCATTTCCAAGGCACTAGTAACCAGAAAAGTAGATTAATAAAATGAGGTCATAAAGGTTGTATCTTGTATATGAGTCGCTAGGTTTACCCAGTGGAAAGTAGTCTAGGGAACCAAGGAGGCTTAGAAACTCTCTACTATTTCCCCCCATAAACACTTTCTCCCAAACCACAATTTTTTTTTTCCTTTTTTGTTCCCTCCTTCCTTTCTACATTCCTCCTTTTTCCTCTGCCTATGCCTTAAATTAGACAGAAACAGACTTTTGCTCAGCACTGCTGCTTAAGAGGGTACTAGGGGCTAAAAAAAACCTTAAGACCCTAAGGACAAAAGTGATACCTGAGCACATAAAGAGGCAAGCAATTAATTACTCTAACATTAAGTTAAGTATTAAGAAGTAATTTGAAATTCAGGAATTAAAGACAGAGCTTTACATTTAAAAAACCTTTCCAAAGCCTAATCAAAATTATATATATATATACATATATATATATACACATATACATATATATATATGTATATATATATATATATTCTCCCATTATAAGAAGAAATTGCCTTCAACTCTTCTCCCAGTCCCTGAAGAAATTTTGTTATAGATTTCACTAACACTGAAAAAAAGCTTTGTAAATCAATGTGGGTTACTACTATGACTATTATTTTACACTCAATTTTCACTTAGTTGCTGTTTAGCTTCATGCCACAAAACAGATTATATTAGTTTACCCAATTATGCAATTCCAATTATATTGAGATTGTGACTAATATGCACAGTATGAACAACTAATTTTTGGTAGCATTATATAAGGTATAAGGCCTCTCTCCATATAATTATTCAATAAATTCTTTATGAAAAAAAGTTTCAAAAAAACTTCTTTATTAAACATCATTCAGAGTTGACCCATGTTAAGTAAATCAACATCCTTTAGACTGAATATATTATATATTATAATATTCTCATTCTTCTATTCCAAAGACAGAAAATTTCCAAGCTATTTTAGTGGATGGAAGTCTCTAATCAAAGCTCTAGTTTAATACTCTACTTTTTCACAGCATTAAACTTTACCTCCAAAGCAAATGTCATCTGATACAAATTACTTTGATGCTCAAGGCACTATTAAATTTTTTAGTAATTCATATGCTAAAAGATAGAAGACTTTAATCAAATCTGAAGAGCTTCAATGCTACATCTCAAATGGATTTTTCTTCCCAATTTTACAGATTCATCGAATATAAAAGGTTTAAATTTTAGCACTCTGCTCCTGGAAACATAGAGGGTTGTAGTCTATGGGATTTTTTTTTTTCGTTTTTTTATAATCATAAGCATTTCAAGCTGGAGAACCAAAAATAAAGTAGCATGATTGTCTAAATCTTATAATTAAAGTAAAAGTTGTACTCCTATAAATCACCAAAAGTGAAAGTTTTTTGGAGTCATTAGAATAATTCCCAATTAAAAATTAAGCAGTCTTTTCTAAAATTTCTAAAATTACTGGATGAAGGCAAAAAAAATTGCAACTTGGGTTCATGCCTCAACTCTGACATCATCATAACAATAGCAAAAATAACAAAAACTAATATTTATATAATTCTAGATATGTGCCAGGCACCATGCTAAGTGCTTTTGCATAAAAATTTTATCTCATCTGATCTTCACAATAACCCTGGGAGGTTGATATTGTTATCCTCATTTTAAAGAAGAGGAAACTGAGGAAAATGACAGTTAAATGACTTGTCCAGGATCACACCTCTAGAAATTGATTGAGGCCGGATTTTCAACTCAGCCCCTCTTGATTCCAGACATGACATTCTTTTCAACTATGTCTTCTAGCTTCCCTGGGCAAGCCACTTTATATGTACATGAAGGAATCTGTTCATGACTTACTAAATAAGTCATAAACAGATTCCAATCTACTTGGAGAGATGGTATTCCCACCCTAGAAGGTCTTAATTTTGAGGAAATCATAAATCCATCAAATATTTGAGTAATCACAAAAAGTTAAAAAGAAAAATGGAGAGCACATGAGCATAACTGAGTATGATTCAGATCCTTTTAATTCCACCTATAAGAAATTTGTATCACTGAAGGTTTGTTCACTAAAATTCTTCTGAATCATTTTCAAGTTGTTTCTGTGGCTCCATGGCCAACCTCTGTGCATTAATGAAAAAAGAGTTGTCAATTCTCCCAGTCTCAAATTCATTCCTCTCATTCCTTCTCTTATACTTTATTTACATCTTTCTAACATCCTTCAATAGTATTGATTCTACACTAGCTATTTTCACTTCCTAAAGGTTCCTCAAACTCAACATGTTTAAAACAGAACTCATCTCATAATTGGACTTTGGCCTTCCAATTTCTTTCTTCTCCATTCCATCCTTCATACAACTGCCAAAATAATATTCCTTACAAGTATCTGACCAGCTAAACTTTTCTGCTCAGGAGTCTTCAGTGTTTCCTATTGTCTCTAAGATATAATACAAATTCTATAGTTGGGCACTGAAAAATGAATAACTGAGTCCACATCATGTTTCTAGGCTTATTTTAAAAGATTTCTCTTCATTCCAGCCAAACTTGTTTGATGTCTAAACCACAACACTAACTCCTATACTAACTCTTACTTCTAATCTTTGTACATTAGGGCTATCCTCCATGTGAGGAATGCACTGTCTTCTTCCTCTGACTCTAATAATCTTTAGCTTCCACCTAGGACCGACTCAAAGAGTGAAGCCTATCTAGATGAGAGGCTTTATACTGGGATTTGTGAATTTCAAGAAGAAAAAAAAAATCATGTGTTGATCATATTATTTGAATATACTTGGTTTCTTTTGTAATTCTATTTTATTTTGTGTTCTTAAAAACATTATTCTGAGAAGGGTTTCTCATGACACAAAAATAGTAAAAAAGTAAAAAATGGTTTCAAAATCAGTGCTTTCTTCTGACTAAAATTATACTTTGTCTATATTTTATCCTTTAATCTTCTTAAAGGCAAGGATTATATCTTCATTTTTGCCTTTATATCACCAAACTCTAATAGTGCCTTGTATACAAACGGCACTTGATAAATGTGTTAAAGATACATTAAACTGGAAGATGAAACAATAACTATTTCCCCTGCTGAAGTTCCAAAGAATTACTTAATGTGCTCACTATGTAGCAGTCTTAATCAAACTTAAACCAAAAGAATTTTACTTTAGCTATGAACATGATCCTATGATTAAATTGACACTACTTTAAATAATAATTTTTAAAGCATAAACCACATTTAGTACCAGTGTTTTTACACTGACCAATTTTTCCATGATTTATAAAATAAAAAACAACAACAACAACAATAAGGAATTACAAAAATAAAACAACAAAATAATGCATTGTAAGAAGTGCTGGGGTTGGAAAGAATATGTATTTCTTCCTACTGCGCTAATTTTTTATATATATTCCAATATACTTCTGGAGATCACTGCACATTTCTGTCTGCTTTATGTTATAAATATTTAATGGGAATAATTTCACTCAGAGACCTAAATTTTCAAGGTCATCAAAACAGCAAGTGAACTTATTTACACTATGTTTGGAAAACAAAGGCTAAAAAAAAAAAAAAAAAAAAAAAACAATCAAACAAAAAACCACCACAGTAATTTACTATCACACACATCCTACAAAAGAATTAGCAGACATTATGATCACAAAAGTGGAATAGTGACATAGAAAACCAACTTATTTTTATTCCCATCACCTTTTAGTTTTATAAACTCTACTAAAATAGCTTATAATTCAAACCTCTGTAAGTCAAGAGTAATGAAATAGATACTCAATATATATGAACTGCCACCAAAATCTACCTCCATCTCTAGATTAATAACCACAACTAAAAACTTGCCTTTCCTAATTCCAAAAACTCAAGTCAACTTCTCCCTCTCAAAAAATCCTGCCCATGCAGAAATTCTGATTATTGTTGCTGTTTGTTTTTTTTAATCTGAATTTCCAATTCTTAAATAGCTCAAATGTTCACCTAATTTTTAAAATAAAACCTATTTTGATAAAATTTTTTAAAAAAATCAAATTTACCATTTTAGGAGGATATACAAAGAACACTGAAAACTAGTCAGTCAACCACATGATTTATTAGATAATTTTCAATAAATTCAATTCCAAACAGTCAAAAATTGTCATGTGTCAAATTTTAATCTGTTAATGACATTAAAGTACTGCAAGTACTGGGCCATCGTTTTCAGAAATCATCTGTCCTCCTAAAGCTTTTGAAATCACTGTTAAAATTAGTGCAAAGAAATAACATTCCAGAAACTGTAACAGAGAAGAAGTAATTGATGGGGCAGGAAAGAGTTTAGGGGAAAGGGAAATAAGCATGGTTTATCATGACCTATCCTGAATTTTATTCATTTTTTTTTACCTCACAATTTTTAAGAATAACACACAAAAAATAGCAGCACCCTCTTTTCTTTGTTGAGATTCTACTGTCATAAAGAATCCAAATGAAATTAACTTGGTTAAAGCCCCAAAACTCAATAATATTGTTTTTAGGTATAAGTTTATTTTTTCAAAGAAATGAGGGATAAAAGAAAGCTCTTTTTGTGACATGAAACTCCATACATTCACTACTTTGAAATAATTTCAATAATAATAATTCACATTTCTATAGCACTTGATAAAACAACTTTTCTTTAAAAATTATCCAGTCTACAGTAGAATGTGAAAGTATATGATATCCCCAATCTGATAAAGAAACTGAGGTTCTGAGAGACCAAGTGACTTGCCCATCTAAGCACGAGAGCTTAAATTTGAACCCATTTCTCTCCTGTTTCCAGATTCACTGCTGTTTCCATTACCCTACACTGTCTCCTCAATACAACAGACGTTACTCAAATATAAAAAACCACCTTCTGGAAACAAATTAAAAAGGGAAGTTTGAAAGAGCAATATTTATATAATCTATGAAAACATGAAAAGGCTTCAATAACAAAAGAGAAAGTATGGATAACATAAGAATAAAAATTCAGGATTTGAAGAAAAATAAATCTTGAACCTTGTAGTGACATTATTCATTACACAGAATTCAAAGCATCAGGTTTAATGTAGACCCTAAACAAGAAGGTTTTGTTACTAAATTTTTAAAAGATCCCAGTGTAAGGTAGTTTCACTCCTAATTGAGTCTAAAGGCAGTGAAACCAGAAATAAATTCAGTTAATTACTACACACTAAAAATCCCTATCTTTAAGAACCACCTTATTTGGATGTTATTTGGATGAAAATGGACTTCATGTGACCAACCTGTCTTTACTGCCTCCCCACTGTTTCCAATTATCAAGCAGCTACCAAATTGTCATTTCTGAAACAATGGTTGTTTTTTTTTTATTTTTATTAAAGCTTTTTATTTGTATAACATATGTATGGGTAGTCCCTCAACATTGATCTTTACAAAACTTTCCGTTATAAATTTTACCCCCAGTTCCCTCCCCTCCTCTAGATGGCAGGAAGTCCACTATATGTTAATAATGTTAAAATACTTTGACAAGTTGTGCAAGAAAAATCCTATCTACAAGAAAAAAAAGAAAATCATAGAAAGGAAACACAATGGAAGCAAACATCAATAGAGAGCATGAAAATGTTATGTTGTGGTCCACATTTCACATCCCTCTCTCTGGGTATATATGGTTTTCTTCACTGAACAACTGGAACTGGTTTGAGACAATTCTTTGTTGCAGAGAGCCATGTCCATCAGAATTGATCATCATGTAATATTGTTGCTGCTGTGTATAATGATCTCCTGATTCTGCTCGTTTCACTCAGCATCAGTTCATGCAAGTCTCTCCAGGCCTCTCTGAAATCGTCCTGCTGGTCGTTTTCTTACAGAACAATAATATTCCATAATATTCAATTTATTCAGCCACTCTTCAATTGATGGGCATCCATTCAGTTTCCAGTTCCTAGCCACTACAAAAAGGGCTGCCACAAACATTCTTGCACATGTGGGGCCCTTTCCCTCCTCTAAGATCTCTTTGGGATATAAGCCCAATAGAAACACTGCTGGGTCAAAGGGTATGCACAGTTTGATAACTTTTTGAGCATAGCTCCAAATTGCTCTCCAGAATGGTTGGATCTGTTCACAGTTCCACCAGGAATGTGTTAATGTCCCAGCTTTCCCACATCCCCTCCAACATTCATCGTTATCTTTTCCTGTCATTTTAGCCAATCTGACAGGTGTGTAGTGGTACCTCAGAGTTGTCTTAATTTGCATGAAACAATGTTCTTAATGTATGTCATACCTTCTACTACCACCCCCAAAAAAGCCTTCTTTAATAAAAACAAACAAAACCAAACCAAAAAAAAAAAAAATTCAAATCTCAGCTGCCTCTGGGATAAAATATAAATTGTTCAGTTTGACCCTTCATAACCTGTCCCCTAAGTGTCATATTATTACTTGCCATCACCCCCCCCCTTCTATTCTATCTAAAATGTCTTTCTTGTTGTTTCTTCAGAATTCCATCACTTCCTTCAGGCCCTTGTACGAGATATCCCTTATACTTGCAATATTCTCCGTTCTCATCTTAAAGATCCTTCAAAAGGATCAGCTCATGTACTACCTTCTATATAAAGCTTTTCCTGACTCCTCTAATAGTAGCAATTGCAATTCATTACTATCATTAGCAGTAGCATTAGAATTCATATAGAATTCATATTTTAAAGATTTACAAAGTACTTTATAAATATTATCTCATCTTCGTGACTCTAGGAAGATAAAATTGAAGCAGATAGAGATCATGTGACTTGCCCAGTTTACCTAGCCAATTAAGGGTTTGAGGCCTAATCTGAATCTAGGTCTTGTTGACTTTTGGCTTGGGGCTCTATCCCCTGAGCCACTTAGTAACTTCTATCTGCTGTAATTAGTTTGCTCTCATCTCATATCTGCCCATTTAATGCTTCCTCCAACATAATGTAAGCTTCTTTGAAGTCAGGGGCTATTTCATTTTGTCTCTGTATTGCTGGCCCCAAAACCAATCTATTTGTCTACTTTGTATACATCATATGAGCCCTGCAAGCTCATACGTAAAAAAGTATTTTTTCCAACCCAGAAGCACTATAAAACTGTGAGTTCTTACATAATTATGAGCTATCTTACCAGCTTGTGCTCTTTCTTATCATTTAAATTACTTAAATACATTTTGTGTACCATCAAGTTCAAAGACAAATCAAATGATAGGAGTCATACAAGGTCAACAATACTGATCCCCCTAACCCTAGAGAAGGTAAGTTAAACATATTTTCTCTTCTTAGTTAACTATTTGATCCTCTTCTCACCTAATCTCCCCTGTACTTCTAACAAACTAGCAGCATTATCCCCAGGGACATTTTGAAAGTTCCAAACTTATTCTACAAATAAATATTCTTGCTAATCAAGAACTGAGTAATGATTTAAGCAGACATATGAAAACTATATCGAAACAGGAACTTCTCTTAACAAAGACGCAATAATTTCTTACTGAGCAATTCGAATGTAAATGAAGGGCATGGAGGGCATAATGCTTCCCAGCCCAGCCTAGCATAAAGCATAGTAAAGAAGGAATGAAACCTTTATTTGTACAAACCCTAAATTTGTGTGATAACAACAAACAAGAAGAAAGTGCCCTGCTCTGAAATGGATCTCTTTTCTAAAAAAAGCCTATGTGCTAGTACTTTCTTCCTCTAAAGTAACAAAACAAGCAATACAACTATACCTATTCATCCATCAATAAACAAATGCCCTGAGTACCGCCTTCAGAAAGAGGAGATTTCTTTCTGTCTTCATCTTGTCTGAAAACGCTGACATTTTTCAGCAAGAAAAGGTTCCAAATGGCAGGTGTCAAAGTGCTTTAGTCTCATAAGCAGTGCTAGAAGGCAGAAAAAGCAGCAGCAGCGGGTGGCCATGTCAACAGCACAAAGTCACTGCCAAAAGAACGCATGTCTGAAAAGAGCAAACCTCAGAATCTGTTAAATCAATCTTGTGCCACATGCCACTATTAGGACAATGCTGTGGTGCCAAAGATTTGTTGCTTGGAGAAACGCTCAATCCAAGTGTCTTATAAAAGGTGTTTAAAAAAAAACCAAATAAATACACTGGAATTTCTACACCCTAGAAGTAGTGGGCACCTGGGCATGATTCTACCATCTTAATGGGAAATGAACAAAAACTAAAATAAGCTCGTTGCACACAGAGTAAAAGATAGGGAGTGGTATCTCTTACCAGCCCCTAAGAAAAACTTTTATTTCACATGGTCATTTCCAAGCTACCTCAGAATAGAAAAAATTAATAAATTTGAATAGTGTTCAACTTTTTGAAAGGACTGTTCCAAAGACAAGACTATTTTTATCCTCAAAATAACCCTGCGAAGTAGTCAGTGTAATTATTATTCTTCCCATTTTATGAACTAATAAACCAAGATTCAGAAGGTTCTGTGACATGGTCTCAACAGTAAAACCACGAAAGGAAGAGAAATCTTTTTACTCTCAGCTCATAGCAAATTCCATTTGATCCTATTGCCTTTTAATTGGTGTTTACTATAAAATTGAGCTCTGAAACCATTTAAATTTTGTTTGTCAGTATCAGAAAATAAACATGATTTGCCAAGATTAAAGAATTGCCAAGATTCCATAATGAAAAATGGTTGCTGTCCACTCTAACAGCTGTGCTATATCACTAAATTTATTTCTCCCCCAAGAGCTAAGGATCAGCAGATAACTTTTGGAGTAGTCCTCAGAGTTATACTGTGCTATTCTATTGATAGAAAAGCAAAAATCTATCACTTCTAAAGTAATTCATTATCTCATACCACCTAATAAGTTAAACTGTAAGGCACATGTGTGAAATATTACTCCTGTGTATACAGCAAACTAAGCAAAATCTACAAGATTTTTAGAATTCACTTTAAAACACAAAGAATAGATGAACCTGCAATAAATGGACATTGTGATTTTCACATTCAATGGACCTCTCCGATGAAAAGCAGTCCCCAATATACCTTTATACATGACAATAGGGTCCTAAAAATTGTACATGAATCACTTATATGAAAGCTGTAGTTTAAAAACTCAGTACAAAAGGCCTAAAATCTTTGGAGAATATCATGATATAATAAAGAGGGAACTGTCCCAAAGTATCTGGGACTCAAAAATTCCAGGCATGACAAAATCATTTGTTTGATGTTGGGCAACTTCTTTGGGCCTCCATTTCTGCAATGGAGGAGTTTGTAAATTGTAAAATGAGAAGTTTGGACTATGGGCCTCTAAGGCCCCCAAATTTGACTAATAGCCATATAGAGAAATTCCCAAATTCTCTCTTTTTTTTTTGTAGATGGGTCTTTTCTCTACATTTTTGTCATATGAGGTTAATTATCAAGATTAATAAAATATATGGATTTCTATTTTCACACTAAATAAGTAATTCAGAACAGGCTCTTGTATATTATGTTGATTTCTAACTGACTTATATTTCTATACATAGAATGTTATTACACTACTTTGGATGTTACCCTTCAAGAATATGTTCTTATCCTCAAATTTTCTCTGAAAATAATTTTAAAATACATATAATGCATAAAAAAATTTAAGTGTTAAATGAAGCATAGAACCATATTTATTGTCGAGGCTCTCCCTTAACTATTTTTAATGTACTTCAAAAAAAGAAAATTACCAACAAAAACACAATTTTTGATAATATTTTCTTTGCTTAGCCTAGTGTGTTGATTCCCATTCTGGTAATGTCATTTCTTCCCCCAGTCTTTTTTCCCCTTAAAGACTTTGTTAACTTAATTGATTCCAGACTTCCTATCATCTTTCCCTTGTAATTTTCAATCTTAAATAACACAGAAAAGTTTGTTTTCTCATTAACACAAATTAATAAAAATCTACAAGTATGTGTAAGAAACATGTCCAGCAAAAATCAAAGTCTTGAAAAAAATGAGGTGATATTATTTTAACTTTCTAAACCATGGCAGTAATACACTTAGAGACAAAACAAACCTTATGTTTCAATAGCACTAAGTACTCAGTTGCAAAAAGGCCAAGCCTTAAGATGACAAGAAAAGTTTAAGATCTGAAAAATCAACATTAAATTGAAATTAATTGAACATTAATTGAACACTGGATAAAAACCTTGTGAGAAATCATTAACAAGAAGGGCAAGATAGTATCACGGAAAAACGATGTATTTGTTGCCAGAAGATCAAAATTCAAACCCTAACTGACACTTCTTAGCTGTCTTCAGTAAGGGAGAAAGACAGATTTACATGTCTGTGAGACAGAGGTAGAGAGGAAGACAGACTGGGCAAGGCCAAGATTTTTCCATCCTGCCAGCCATGATTATCTGCTAGCAAAATCATTAATTGCTTCAAATTGGGAAGAGTGGAAAAAAAACAATTAAACGTAAGCTTAGTAGAACAGAATTTAAGGCCCTGGTAGGACAGCATTGTTTCTTTTTTTGTTCTTGTGTTTCTAGTTTGCAACACATACTGTGTACTCCCTGAAAGTCTGCTGTACTGAAGGCAAAGACAAGACGAGATATTACTAATATAGGACAAGCTATCTTCATTTTTCCCTTCATTTTCTTAAATAGGGCCATGTTTCAAATAGAATATGGATATTATGTCAAACTAACATTTGACCTAGGTTCTAGTGACTTTCTTATAAAACAAAGAAACGTGGATTTCATGATAATAATATTAAGTAGGTCTGGAACTGGTTGAATGAATGGACTCCACAAGTTACAATTAGTGGACTGATAAGGTGGTTGGAAATCTCTAATGAAGTGGGAGCAGGGCTCTGTCCTTGAGGCTTATAGTAGCCTACTATTTTTATTGATAATTTAAATGAAGATCTAGGTGTTATGTTAATCACATGCATACAGTACTAAGATGGGAGATATGGTTAAAAGAATGAAAGGCAAAATGCTATACAAAAGCATCTTTATGGGCCATAATGGTAAATTGAGTAGAAGCTAATATTTTTTTTTCTTTTTTTTTTAATTTAAATTTTTTTTTTATTTGCAAAACATATATATGGGTAATTCTTCAACATTAACCCTTACAAAGCTTTCTGTTACAAATTTTTCCCCCCTACTCCCCACCCCTCCCCTAGATGGCAGGATATCCACTACATGTTAATGATGATAAAATACTTGACAAATTGAATATATGTATACACATTTCCACACTTATCATTGTTGTGCAAGAAAAATCGTATCTACAAGAAAGAAATATCAGATAAAGGAAACACAATGTAAGTAAACATCAATCAAGACTATGAAAATGTTATATTGTGATCCACATTTCACATCCCTCTCTCTGGGTGTATGTGGCTTTCTTCAGTGAACAATTGGAGGTGGTTTGAAACATTTCATTGTTGAAGGGAGCCATGTCATCAGAATTGATCATCATATAGTATTGTTGTTGCCGTATATAATGATCTCCTGGTTCCGCTTTCACTCAGCATCAGTTCATGTAAGTCTCTCCAGGCCTCTCTGAAATCGTCCTGCTGGTCGTTTTCTTACAGAACAATAATATTCCATAATATTCATATACCATAATTTATTCAGCCATTCTCCAATTAATAGGCATCCATTCAGTTTCCAGTTTCTAGCCACTACAAAAAGGGCTGCCACAAATATTCTTGCACATTTCCTTCCTTTATGATTTCTTTGGGATATAAGCCCAATAGAAATGCTGCTGGGTCAAAGGGTATGCACAGTTTGATAACTTTTTGAGCACAGCTCCAAATTGCTCTCCAGAATGGCTGGATCCGTTCACAATTCCACCAACAATGCATGTGTCCCAGCCTTCCCACATCCCCTCCAACATTCATCATTAACATTTCCTGTCATTTTAGCCAATCTGACAGGTGTGTAGTGGTACCTCAGGGTTGTCTTAATTTGCATTTCTCTGATCAATAGTGATTTAAAGCACCTTTTCATATGACTACAAATAGTTTTAATTTCATCCTCTGAAAATTGTCTGTTCATATCTTTTGACCATTTATCGATTGGAGAATGGCTTGAATTCTTATAAATATGAGACAATTCTCTATATATTTTAGAAATGAGACCTTTATCAGAACCCTTAAATGTAAAGATGATTTCCCAATTTATTGCTTCCCTCCTAATCTTGACTGCATTGGTTTTGTTTGTAAAAAAAAAAAACTTTTTAACTTAATATAGTCAAAGTTATCTATCTGATGTTCAGTTAAGAGTTCCAGTTCTTCTTTGGACATAAATTTATTCCATCTCCATAGGTCTGAGAGGTAAAATATACTACGTTCTTCTAATTTACTTATAGTATCACTCTTTATATCCAGATCATGAACCCATTTAGATCTTATCTTGGTATGTGGTGTTATATGTGGGTCAAGCCTTAATTTCTTCCACACTGGTTTCCAATTTTCCCAGCAGTTGAAGCTAATATTTTTTAAAGCTATCAAAAGAGAATGTTAGTGAATGTCCTCAAAATAATAAACTATCTAGTTATCTACAATGGATTCCCCTATCATTCCCAGTCTCTTTTTAAAGGCTCTTAGAAATTTATTATTAACTTAGAATAGAGAAGAGCTAGAGGTAAGAAAAGCTGAAAAAATAATCAATTTCTAATTTTACATATTTTTAAGAAGGTCACTTGAAAGTGCTGAGGATGTTGAGAAAAACAACAAAAAGGTTGAGAAACAATTCTCTATGATATTGAAGATTCATTCTATCTCCAGGTTTCTGAGTTTATGGGACTGAATAGTTTCTACACGGACCAACTAAAGGCATATTTATCCTTGCACATTTTCCTTGCACAAGTCTAAGTTTAATAACTATATCGATTCATTATAAATGGCACACAATGATTTTCAGAAAGTTCCCTGAAGCTCTGAAATAAATCCAACACCGTATTATCTCTATCTCCCAGCACTGTACTAGCTGCCATCTACATCTTTAGTCATTCCTAGGGAAGTCTTCTACATTTCCTAGTGTTTCTTTTGGTTTTTATAGTAGTTATAAATCCTTAAAAATAGTCTTTTCTTTTCATTTAAAACTCCTCTCTACACACAGCCACTATTCTCAATTTTCAAAATAGCACCTACCATCAAGCAAATAAAACAAATATTAAAAGACACAATGAAAAACTTCAATGGAGATTATACAATGGGATAAAATGGGAAATTGCTTTATCCCATTTAATATCTCCTCCTTAAATTTCCTATTTTTATTTAAGAAACAATAATTTTTAAATGATTAAGTATTTTCAAAAATCCCAAGTTATTATAAGTTATTAAAAAATTTGGTGTTTTTTGTTTTGTTTTTGTTTTTGTTTTTTTTTTTAATTTGGAGAGATAAGGGAAAAAGGATATATCTTCAGAAATAAAGAAATGTTATTAAGGTAAAATCTGAAACAAATATAAAGCCACTCATTAAAGATTTTACTATAAGCCAGAGCTATGTAGTCTTGAGATTCAAAAATTAAGAGAAGACATTATGAAGCTTTAATTGTCTCTAATATGACAAATTTAAAAAATCTGACACTGAAGAATTTAAATAACAAAATTCCTGATTCTTCTATATCAATAATTATTCCAACTAATAAAAAACACAATTGCCAAAATAGACTTTTAAAAAATTATCTTCTCATTGAAGGGATGTTCATTAATTGGGAATGACTAAACTAGCTGTATCATATATGGAATGGATTATTATTGTGCAGTAAGAAATGATGAGTATTATTGGTTCTTTTTGAGAATTAAGAATGGTAACAACTAGATCATATGATGGTCAACTGTGATGGACTTGGTTCTTTTCAACAATGAGGTGACTCAAGGCAATTTCAATAGAGTTGTAATGAAAAGTACCATTCACATCCAGAGAGAGAACTAGGAAGGCTAAATGTGGATCAAAAAATAGTACTTTCATTTGTTTTGTGTTATGTTGTTTATCCACTTTTTTTTTTCTTTTTCTTGTTTTATTTTTTCTTTTGATGTGGGTGTTTTGGGGGTTTTTTTTGGCTCAGAATGACAAATAAGGAAATATGTTTAGAAGAATTGCACACAATTAACTACATCAGATTTCTTACTCTTTGGGGAAGAGAAATTTGGAATACAAGGTTTTCCAAAAGTTAAACTATTTTTGCATGTATTTAGAAAAATAAAATACCATTTAAAAAAAATTTTTTTTTTAAAAAGAGAGAGAATTAAGAATGAACAACAGGTAGCACAGTGGATAGAGCACCAACCCTGAAGTGGTGCAGGATACATGAAAGGGAATGATAGAAGATAAGGCTATGAAAATAAGCTGTCGTCAAACTTTGAAGGGCCAAGAAAGAGTGACATAGTAAAGAATTTAGACTTAAATGTTTTAGGCTTACTTAAATGTAAAGATGTGATCAATATCAGACTTTAATTTCACTAGCAATGGTTTCTGGAAATTAAAATATCCTTAGGTAGATAGATATGTACTGCCAGAAAACAACTTATAAATAAAATAGTCCAAATTACTTTGTTAAGAATGAAGAGTTTTAGCATAGAGTATACAGAAACTAAAGAAAGATAAAATACCATAACATTCCCTAATTCTGCACCTAAATTTAAAAAAAAAACAGATTAGTACTAAAAGCAAGAATCAGTCAAATATTATTTTGCTAATTTAAAATGGAAACTTATTTTAGTAGAAATCTTTGAAAGATGAAAATTGTGACTACTATTAATACATATACACTAACACACTGAAGGTAGAATATTAAATGGTTTATAAAACACTTATTTCCAAAGGCACTGAAAGGAAAATGTCATAATCATGACAAGAGAGTAAACTAAGAAAGTCATATGTCTAAGTTGTTTCTATGAATTGTTTCTTGTCAAATTAAAGTGTCAAAAATTATTCAATCAAAAATGCTCCTTAGCCCCACAAGGAACCCTACTTAAACTAATGAAAAAAGCAACTTCTTTTAGCAGAAGAATGCATAATGATATGTAAAGTTAATCTAGTTTAAGGAAGTTTCAGCTAAGTAATAAGTCTCAGTGCCACTGTTAGTTACAATCTTATTTAGACCTAAATTTCTATTGAAAGACTTTTCAAAAGAGCAAATGAAGAAAAAAATAGGCTAAATCCAAGCTTTTTAGATGGAAAGGAGCTAATCAATATGATAAAGCTATGAAAAGTGGTAGAAATAATAACTGGAAACATAGAAACAATTATTATAAAAAACAACAGCCAAATGAAACTCCTGTTCTGTTTTCAATGTCAATCTGTCCATTTCTTAACAAAAATGACTGGATATTAGATTGCAGAAAATCATTCAACAAAACAGAAAATCTACCACATGTCATTTTTGTCTCAGCTCTTTCTTTATATGGCCTGATAAAACTAAAACAAGAACATTTCCTATCATTGCTATTGTCCTGAGGGTGGGTGTATTAGTTGACAAAATGAAATCTGAGTTGTAAGAAATGTCCTGCTCGTCAATTATACTACATCTTTTCTACTTGAAAAACCAAACTGGCAAACAATCTGTGTATAATATCTATATATTATCTCCCAAATATAATACCATTAGTGCAATTTTCACTTACTATGGCAAGCAATACTCATGAATTCTGATTGCATACAAACTACATCTCCCCTCCAAAATTCCAATTCTTAGTTGTGAAAAATAAACATCAATATAACAAGGCAGAAAAAGTCCTAAAATGTAATGCCAAGTATGACTAATAGGAATGTGTGTTAATCTGTGGAAATTTTTCTAAATTTATACCCTTTGTCCTATACCAAGATAAGGTCAAAATGTATTCATGATTTAAACGTAAAGAATGATACTATACGCAAATTATGAGAACAAAGGATAGTCTACCTCTCAATTCTGTGGAAGAAAGAATTTATGGCCTAAGAAGAACTAGAGAACATTATGAAACACAAAATATTTTAATTACATTAAATTTTAAAAGTTTTGTACAAACAAAATCAATGCAGCCAAGATTAGAAGAGAAGCAGAAAACTAGAAAAAAGTTTTTATATCCAAGGATACTGATAAAGGCCTCATTTATAAAATATATATAGAATTAATTCAAATTTATAAGAATACAAGCCAAGATGAAGAAATCAAAGCCATTTATATTTATGTTTAAAAAAATGCTCTAAATCACTATTGATTAGAGAAATGCAAATTGAGACAATTGGGAAATACTACATTTTACATCTCTCAGATTGACTAAGATGACAGGAAAAGATAATGATAAATGTTGCAGGAGACATGGGAAAACTGAGACACTAATACATGGTGTTTTGAACTGATCCAACCGTTCTGAGAGCAAGTTGGAACTGTGTCCAAAGGGCTTTCCTTTTATGCATATCCTTTGATCCACCAATGTTTCTACTGGATCAGTATATCCCAAAGAGATCATAAAAAAGGCTAAAGGACACATAGGAGCAAAAATGTTTGTAGAAGCCTTTTTTGTAGTGGCAAAGAACTGGAAATTGAGTGTTTGCCCATCAGCTGGAGAATGGCTGAATAAGTTCTAGTATATGATTGTACTGAAATATTATTGTTCTATAAGAAACAATCAATAAGATGATTTCAGAAAAACCTGGAGAGACTTATATGAACTGATGCTAAGTGAAGTAAGTAGAACCAAGAGAACACTGTACACAGCAACAACAAGATTATGTGATGACCAACTATGATGGAATTGGCTCTATTCAATAATGAGGTGATTCAGGCCAGTTCCACCAGACTTGAGATAGAGAGAGCCATCTGGATCCAGAAAGATCATGGGGACTAAATGTGAATCACAACATAGTATTTTCATCTTTTTTTGTTGTTGATTGCTTGGGTTTTTTTTGTCATTCTTCCTTTTTGATTTGATTCCTCTTGTGTAGCATGATATATGTGGAAATATGTTTAGAAGAATTGCACATGTTTAAACTACAGTGGATTACTTGCTATTTAGGAGAGGGGAGTGTGGAAAAGGGAGAGAGAAAAATTTGGAAAACAAGGTTTTACAAGAGTGAATTTTGAAAACTATCTTTGCATGTATTTTGAAAATAAAAAGCTATTATTTATAATAAAATAAATAAATGAATTTATGGCTTTTGAACCAAACCTCTAGAATCATGTCCCAGAAGAACTAGTCATTCAGTGTTGAAATTCTTGCCCTGAAACTGAAACTATCCAGCTTGGTGAAAGTCCACTATATTTAGCCCACTCTAATCCCTAAACCATGCTTTCCTTTAGTCACTTTACAGTCATACAATGCCTTGCCCCACTCTCTAATCCTTACTCTAGGAACAGAAATCTAATACTACTTATTCTGGAAAGAGTATGTGAAAGCCTTGCTATATGCCTGAACTGTGACTTTCTCAGTGTAAAATCATCTTCCATTTGCTACTCTCTTGTATATTTTATTTACCCCATAAAAGAAGCTCCTTGATAGGGATTATGTTTTTTTTTAATACTGATTCCAAGCACTTAGTACAGAGCTTGGCATTACTATAAACACCTAACAAATGCTTTTAAAATTTATTCATTTGTTCTTTCAACTACTCAGTGACTTACCTGTGATAAAAGAAAGCAATAATGTTTAGCATGCAGGGATTATTATAATACAACAATGTATTACTTTGTTTTTGTTCAGTCATTTTCAGCCATCACCTGATTTGGAGTTTCTCTGGCACAGACACTGTAGCACGCTGCCATTTTCTTCTCCAGATGATTTTATACATAAAAAGACGAGACAAATGGGGTTAAATGACTGGCCCAAAGTCACATGGTTACTGAGTATGTGAAGCCACATTTGAACTCTTGACTCCAGGCCTGGCACTCTATCCAATGTATTTTCTAGCTGCTTGGTATATAGCACTAGTTTCAGCAAACATTATTGAAAGGTTCTGGAAAGTAAGTATTCTTTGCAACTTCTTCCTATAATCTCAAAAATGCATCACCAGCTTACATGAAAAGTGAATAATGTGAAATATGACTGGAAACATTCTTTGGAACCAAATCATAAAGGACCTTCAATATTAGGCTAAGCACAGTCTCCAAGTGATAAATGGTCAAAGGATATGGACAATTTTCAGATGAAGAAATTAAAAACATTTCTAGTCATATGAAAAAATGCTCTAAATCACTGTTGATCAGAGAAATGTAAATTAAGACAACTCTGAGGTACCACTACATACTCTTAGATTGGCTAAGATGACAGGAAAAGATAATGATGAATGTTGGAGGGAATGTGGGAAAACTGGGACTCTAATACTTGGTCAGTAGAATTGTGAACTGATCCAACCATTCTGAAGAGTAATTTTGAACTATGCCCAAAGGCCTATCAAACTGTGCATACCCTTTGACCCAGCAGTGTTTCTATTGGGCCTATATCCCAAAGAGATCTTAAAGGAAGGAAAGGGAACCACATGTACAAAAATGTTTGTGGCAGCCCTTTTTGTAGTGGCTAGGAACTGGAAACTGAATGAATGCCCATCAACTGGAGAATGGCTGAATAAATTATGGTATATGAATGTCATGGAATATTATTGTTCCATAAGAAGTTATCAGCAGGATGATTTCAGAAAGGCCTGAACAGACTTACATGAACTGATGCTGAATTCAGTGAGTAAAACCAGGAGAACATTGTAAAAGCAACAGCAAGATTATATGATGATCAATTCTGACAGGCATGGCTCTTTTCAACAGCGAGGTGATTCGGGTCAATTCCAAAGGTCTTGTGATAAAGAGCCCTTCTACATCCAGAAAGAGAACTGTGGAAACTGAGTGTGGATCACAAAATAGTATTTTCATTTTTTTTCTTGTGATTTGCTTGCATTTTCTTTTCTTTCTCATTTTTTTTCCTTTTTGATTTGATTTTTCTGGTAGATCATGATAACTGTGTAAATACATATATATATATATATATATATATACATATATATATATATATATAAGAACTACACATATTTAACATATTGGATTACTTGCCATCTAGGGGAAAGAGTGAGGGGAAGGGAGAGAGAAAAAACCTGGAACACAAGGTTTTACAAGGGTGAATGTTGAAAATTATCTAAGCACATGTTTCAAAAATAAAAAGCTTTAAAAAAAATTAGGTTAAACAAATAAAATATTGAAGGTATTCCACTTTTCATCCACTTCTTGGTCTCTCATTTTCATGAATAAGTATTTTTTTTAATTAATTTTTTTTTTTTTTTTGCTTTTTGCTGAGGCAATTGGGGTTAAGTGACTTGCGCAGGGTCACACAGCTAGGGAATGTTAAGTGTCTGAGACCAGATTTGAACTCAGGTCCTCCTGACTTCAGGGCTGGTGCTCTATCCACTGCACCACCTAGCTGCCCCATGAATAAGTATTGTTGAAAGGATCTGGCTTGGCTAGATGCTATTATAAGTTTTCTAAAGATTCATTTTCTGACATTTTTAATTTAAATTTTACTTTTTAAATTAATTACTTTTTTCACTTTACATTCATATTCAAATATATTCTTTTCTTCTACTATATTTACTCAGCTGGTCAGTAAACAAATATCTGTAAAATATCTTCTATGAACCAAACAAAGTGTTAAGAACTGAAGATACTAGGAAGGACCTTCAAGAAAATAATATTATAATGAAGGAGGAAAAAAGCAAACAACTAAGAGTGAAGACAATTCTGGGGAGAGACAATTCAGGGGGAAAGGAGCTGGGAAAAGAAGAGGTATGGAACCAACAAAAGGTAAAATTTTAGTTGAATCCTGAAGGAAGCTAACTAGGAAGCAATAGGAAGGGAAAACATTCCAGGCAAGAAAAGGGGTATCAAATATAAAGAATATAAAGGTAGAAAGAAACCTGGTTGGGAAAGGCTAGTAGGTGGCTTCATATTGAGTGGGGGTTACATGATTACACATATGCTTTAAGAAAATCACCTGGGCAGCTAAATGGAGGATGCACTATAGTAAGAGTAGTAACAGTACGAGTAATGGTGGTTCTTTGTTGTTTTATTGTCAGCACATCTCTAAAGCTTTATGGTTTGCAAAGTGCCTTACAAATATAACATTTTACCCTCACAAAAACCCTGGAATATAGGTGTTAATATTATTCTCATTTTACAGATGAGGCAGACATGAAGTAATATGTCCAGGGTCTTTAGAAAGCAATTAAAGTTGAATATAAACTCAAGTCACTCTAGCTCCAGGTCCAATATTCTACTCAACTGTCTAAAATAGAGATGATAAAACTTAAGGAGTCATTCTAGCAAGTCATTACATTACCCTGAATGAAAAATGCTAGGGAAAAGCCTGAAGGGCTTGTATATGAGAGATTGCAAAAAAAAAAATAGAAATTACAAAATTAATGAGGGTGACTGTGGAATCAAGGCAGAATGACTGTGAGGGCAGCACTATCCAACACTATTAGGAAAGTTGAGAAAAAGAGAACATTTGGAGTGAAGATTTTTGGGAAAGTTGCTGGGAAAAGCGTACATTTCAGGGTAAAGAATTCTTTTCTGGACATGTTAGTTTTACAAGGGTTATGGAACAACCACTTCAAGATGTTCAAAAAGTAATGTAGAGTTGGAGTTTAGGAAAAAGAATGTTTGGAAAGAGGGATTTGGGGGATCATCTGCAAATTGACAATGACTGAAGTCAGGGGAGCTAATGAGAACACCAAGTGAAAAAGGGAGGAGAAGAGAGAGTAAGAGGAGAGAGGGGAGAAAGAGGAGAGAGAGGAAAGGATAGACAGACAACAGGCAGACAGGAAGGCAAACAGACAAAGAGACAGAGAGAGAGAGACAGTGGGGAGAGAAAGAGAAGAGAAGAGTACTCAGGACAGAGACATGACCTATCTGAAGCTACAGCAAAACAGAATGTGGAGTTGTCAGACAGGAAAACTAGGAGAGAACAGGGTTAATGTAGAGAGTATACAAAAGATGAGTGGAAGCCCGAGTCAAAGGTTAGAGAAAAAGTTGAGAGAGACGAAGTCTAAGAAAAGGTCATTAGATTTTACAGTTAACAAATCATTAGAAACTTTGGAGAAAGATTTTCAGCTGAATTATGAGGTTGGAAGTCAGATAAGAGAAAAGAGTAAGAGAAGAGAAGTAGAAACACATACAGTAGGGTTTTCTCCAGGAGTTTTAGCCAAGACGATGACAGATCTATAGGATAATATTTAGTGAAGATGATAAGATGGAGCGAGGATTTTTTAAGACAGGAAAGACATAGATATATTTTTCAGCATCAAAGAAAAAATGAGTAGATAAAAAGAATCAAGAGAAAATAAGGGTGATGGGGGCAGAGCCAAGATGGCGGAGTGAAAAGGTGACTTTCTGCCTCTCCTCCAATCTTCTCTCAAATCAACAATAAAATAAGCCTCCGAACTGATCTTCAAGTCAACGAACTCAGAAATATTTGGGAACAGCTCTATGGATAACTTCATAACAGGTTAGTTGGACTCGGGCAGAGAGATAAATAGACCACAACTGCGCAGGCCCGAAGTGAGGGTGGGACTCAGCTCAGCTCACCTTAGAAGAAATTCCAAACTCCAAACTCCAAATTCCAAACACCTGGAGTTTATCTGAGGCACTCGGGACACTCTGCCCTGATTGGGGGCAGGTGTTCTGGCAGACTTGCCTTGTTTAAGGAGTAATTCGGGACTTAGTCCTAGCCCCCACCGGCCCAGCACCTTAAGTCAACTCGCCGAAGTGCCCCAGGGCAAAGCTTTTTGCAGCCCCCGCTTTTTTTTTTCCCCCTACCTTAAAGAGAAATCCCAACTGCTCTAAAAAAAAAAAAAATATGATGAAGAAGCAAAAGAGAGCTCTCACCATAGACAGCTTTTATCAAGGCAAAGAAACGACCCCAGAGCCAGAGGTTCCTTTAGACAAAAATCCAGAGAACATCAGCCAGGACCATCACTGGTCCCCTTTTCAAAAGGCCTTTCTGGAAGACTACATAAAGAACCTCAAAAGAGAGCTGGAGGATAAATGGGAAAATAAACTGAAATCAGTACAAGAAGGATATGATGCCCTGCAAAAGAGATATGAAAAAGACACCAATTTATTAAAAAATAAAATTAGTGAAGTGGAAAAAGAGTGCAATGAACAAATTGGCCAGTTACAAAAGGAGCTTAAAAAGGTAACTGAAGAAAACAACACTTTAAAAATAAGAATTGAACAAATGCAAGTGAATGACTCAATAAGACTTCAAGAATCAGTTAAACAAAATCAAAAAAGTGAAAAATTAGAAGAAAATATGAAATATCTCCTAGGAAAAACAACTGACTTGGAAAATAGATCTAGGAGAGACAATCTAAGGATTATTGGACTTCCTGGAAGCCATGATGAAAAAAAGAATCTAAACACTATCTTCCAGGAAATCCTGAAAGAAAACTGCCCTGAGATTGTAGAATCAAAGGGCAAAATCACCATTGGAAGAATTCACCGATCACCTCCTGAAAGAGACCCCAAAATTATGACCCCAAGGAATATCGTGGCTAAATTCCAGGACTATAGCACCAAGGAACAGATTCTGCTAGCAGCTAGAAAGAAACAATTCAAATACCGAGGTTCAATAATTAGAATCACACAGGATCTGTCAGCCTCCACACTGAAGGATAGAAGGGCCTGGAACCAGATATTCCGAAGGGCAAAGGAACTTGGATTACAACCAATAACCTATTCAGCTAGAATGAGCATTATCCTCCAGGGAAGAAGATGGTCATTCAATGATATAGGTGAATTTCACCTATTTCTAATGAAAAGACCAGAGCTGAACAAAAAATTCGACACCCAAACACAGAACTCAAGAGATGCATAAAAAGGTAAAAAGGAAAGGACTCTTGAGAACTTTATTTTTACTAGGGGGATACTTAAAGTTTGGGGGTATAATTAACTAGATATTACTTTGATAATATGAAAAAGAGAACTAGAGGGGAAAAGGTTGTCATACTGGGGAAAAGAGGGGAAAAGTGGTAAAATAAGATCCAAAAA
>JAJPUD010000165.1:204332-238041 GCA_023553655.1 Myrmecobius fasciatus | reverse complement strand
AAGAAAACTATTGAGTTAATAAATAAAACTAAGAGTTGGTTCTATGAAAAAACCAACAAAATAGATAAGCCTTTAGTTAATTTGATAAGAAAAAGGAGAGAGGAAAATCAAATTGTTAGTCTCAAGAATAAGGGAGAACTTTCCTCCAATGAAGAGGAAATTAGAGCAATAATTAGGAGTTACTTTGCCCAACTTTATGCCAGTAAGTTTGATAATCTAAATGAAATGGAGGAATATCTACAAAAATATAGATTGCCCAGGTTAACAGAAGAGGATATAAATTATTTAAATAGCCCCATATCAGAAAAAGAAATAGAACAAGCCATTAACCAACTCCCCAAGAAAAAAGCTCCAGGGCCAAATGGATTTACATGTGAATTCTACCAAACATTCAAAGAACAATTGATTCCAATACTACACAAACTATTTGAGAAAATAGGGACAGAAGGTATACAGCCAGAATCCTTCTATGAGACCAATATGGTGCTGATAGCTAAACCAGATAGGGTAAAAACTGAGAAAGAAAACTATAGACCCATTTCCCTAATGAATATTGATGCAAAAATTTTAAATAAGATATTAGCAATGAGATTACAGAAAGTCATCCCCAGGATAGTACACTATGACCAAGTAGGATTTATACCAGGGATGCAGGGCTGGTTCAATATTAGGAAAACTATCAGCATAATTAATTATATTAATAACCAAATTAACAAAAACCAAATTATCTCAATAGATGCAGAAAAAGCCTTTGACAAAATCCAACACCCTTTCCTATTAAAAACACTAGAGAGTATAGGAATAAATGGGCTTTTCCTTAAAATGATCAGCAGCATCTATTTAAAACCATCAGCAAGCATCATATGTAATGGAGACAAACTAAAACCATTCCCCATAAGATCAGGAGTGAAACAAGGCTGCCCACTGTCACCATTACTATTTAATATTGTATTAGAAATGTTAGCCTTAGCAATAAGAGAAGAAAAAGAGATAAAAGGAATCAGAGTAGGTAATGAAGAAACCAAATTATCACTCTTTGCAGATGACATGATGGTATACTTAGAGAACCCTAGAGACTCAACTAAAAAACTACTAGAAACAATTCACAACTTTAGCAAAGTTGCAGGATTCAAAATTAATCCACATAAATCATCAGCATTCTTATATATTACCAACAAAGTTCAGCAGCAGGAGATACAAAAAGAAATTCCAGTCCAAATAGCAGATGATAGGATAAAATATTTGGGAATCTATCTGCCAAGGAAAAGTCAGAAACTATACGAACTAAATTACAAAACACTTTCTACACAAATAAAATCAGACCTAATCAATTGGAAAAATATTAAGTGCTCATGGGTAGGCAGAGCGAACATAATAAAAATGACAATACTACCCAAACTAATCTACTTATTTAGTGCCATACCAATCAAACTCCCAAGAAATTATTTTACAGATCTAGAAAAAATAGTAGCAAAGTTCATTTGGAAGAACAAAAGGTCAAGGATTTCAAGGGGATTAATGAAAAAAAAGGCAGATGAAGGTGGCCTTGCTGTACCAGATCTAAAACTATATTATAAAGCAGCGGTCATCAAAACCGTTTGGTACTGGCTAAGAAATAGAGCAGTCGATCAGTGGCACAGGATAGGTTATCAGGACAATCTAGGGAATAACCTTAACAATATAGTATTCAATAAACCCAAAGACCCCAGCTTTTGGGATAAATACTCACTATTCGGCAAAAACTGCTGGGAAAATTGGAAACTAGTGTGGAAGAAATTAGGGCTTGACCCATACCTAACACCACATACCAAGATAAGATCTAAATGGGTTCTTGATCTAGATATAAAGAGGGACTTTGTAAGCAAGTTAGAGGAACATAATATAATTTATCTCTCAGACCTGTGGAGATGGAATAAATTTATGTCCAAAGAAGACCTGGAACTCCTAATTGAACACCAGATGGATAATTTTGATTATTTTAAGTTAAAAAGTTTCTGTACAAACAAAACAAATGCAGACAAGATTAGGAGGGAAGCATCAAATTGGGAAATCATCTTTACATTTAATGGTTCTGATAAAGGCCTCATTTCTAAAATTTATAGAGAATTGTCTCATATATATAAGAATTCAAGCCACTCTTCAATAGATAAGTGGTCAAGGGATATGAACAGACAATTTTCAGATGAAATTAAAACCATTTCTAGTCATATGAAAAGTTGCTCCAAATCACTATTGATCAGAGAAATGCAAATTAAGACAACTCTGAGGTACCACTACACACCTGTCAGATTGGCTAAAATGACAGGAAAAGATAACGATGAATGTTGGAGGGGATGTGGGAAAACTGGGACACTGATACATTGTTGGTGGAACTGTGAACGGATCCAACCATTCTGGAGAGCAACTTGGAACTATGCCCAAAAAGTTGTCAAACTGTGCATACCCTTTGACCCAGCAGTGTTTCTACTGGGCCTATATCCCAAAGAGATCTTAGAGGAGGGAAAGGGACCCACATGTGCAAGAATGTTTGTGGCGGCCCTTTTTGTGGTGGCTAGAAACTGGAAACTGAAGGGATGCCCATCAATTGGAGAGTGGCTGAATAAATTATGGTATATGAATGTTATGGAATATTATTGCTCTGTAAGAAACGACCAGCAGGATGATTTCAGAGAGGCCTGGAGAGACTTGCATGAACTGATGCTGAGTGAAACGAGCAGAACCAGGAGATCATCATACACAGCAACAACAGTATTACATGATGATCAATTCTGATGGACATGGCTCTCTGCAACAAAGAATTGTCTCAAACCAGTTCCAATTGTTCACTGAAGAAAACCATATACACCCAGAGAGAGGGAAATGAAATATGGACCACAACGTAACATTTTCATGATCTCTATTGACATTTGTTTGCATTGTGTTGCCTTTCTCTGATTCTTTTTTTTTTTTCTTGTAGATAGGATTTTTCTTGCATAACTTCTCAAGCATTTCAACATTATTAGCATGTAGTGGACTTCCTGCCATTTAGGGGAGGGGAGGGGACTGGGGGTAAAATTTGTAATGGAAAGCTTTGTAAAGATCAATGTTGGGGAACTACTCATACATATGTTATACAAATAAAAAGCTTTAATAAAAAAAAAAAAACGAAAGAAAATAAGGGTGATGGTGAGAGTCAATCTTCCATAGAACATAGGAATGAACGGATCAAAGACACATTGTGAAGAGTCTGCTTTGTACTTTCTAGTCCATGTGTGCATGGGCAAATAACAAATATTTTCTGCTTCATTATTTTAAAATAGAGTTAATAAAACAGGGATTACCTTGGTTTGCTATGAAGAAAAAATAGATCGTATACTATAAATAAATCTCAAATGTGAGCTACTATCATTATCAATAAGAAGAAGCTAGATATTCTACTGCAAAGACAGTGTCTCTAACCTCATCTCCCAGATTATGTGGAGCAGCACATGGCCAAGGGAAAAGACAAGTGCTACAAAAATGATGCTTTCTCCAGTTTAACCATATAATCTCCCAGAGAAGAAAAAAATTGAAATAAAATATTTAAGAATATCTTACACTAAATGTATACTACAGATCTATCAAATCTCATTTTATGAGATTTTTCTCTCTCCTTTCCCTTCAATCACCCTAACAACTCATTAAGAACATAAATTCAACATTATCTCCTTTCTTCTCATCTCTTAACACTATGTTAAATCTATGATAGTTACAATAGATATCCAACTACTTCCACATCATGTCCACAATCCATTATTTGCCAAAATCCTAAATTTGGTAAGATTTTTTTTATTATTAGTAGTAGTAGTAATAAATACCTCTACAGATTTGAACAAGTTATATGTAGTTTATCTGCACAACTGGTCCTGAAATACATCTGAAAATATTCTCTTCTCTGGAGCACTATTAAAATAAATCCGTATCTCAGAATTCAATTCTTTTTGAATTATTCATCAATTAGACACCTTCAATCAAAGTTGTATATTAGAAGATAATTATCAGCAGAATGTTAAATGGAAGAGACGAGATCAAAAAAACAGTTAAGGAATTATTAGTATTCTATGCTGTAAGTGGACATGATGGTAAGGAAAATGGGAAGGAAAGCATGGATCAAAAAACGTTATGGAGGCAGAATGGGCAGTTCTTGGCCATCAAATGGCAAGGAGAAGACAGGAACCAAAACTGACTAAGATTTTTGTATAAGATCAGTGGATAGAGAAATAAAATGTATTTAGCTTTGGATATACTGAACTCAATGAGATCAGGATTAAACCAATTTAAGCCAATTTAACAAACACTTCAAAAACACATGTGTAAAAAGATACTTAGCAAATAATCTGGAATATGGCAAGTATTTCATAAATAAATAGCTGTCAATTAATTGAAGGTGATGCATCAGGTACTAGGCAAATAAAAATGTATTTAATTCAATTCACTAAGTATCTGCAAGGAACTGTGATAGGTACTAGGGTTACAAAGAAAAACACAAAATAATCTCAACCTTCCCGGAGCTTGTTCAATCATTTTAGTCATGTCCAACTCCTTATGACCCTATTTAAGGGTTTTCTTGGCAAAGATAATGGAGTGGTTTACCATCTCTTTCTTCAGCTCATTTACATATAAAGAACTGACTCAAACAAAATTAAATGACTTGCCCAGGGTTACATAGCTAGTAGGAATGTGAGGCCAGATTTAAACAGGAATCAGGTCCTCCTGATTTCTGGGTTAGCACTCTATGCACTGTGCTAGCTGCCCTGGTAGCTTAAATTCTCCTAAAGGAAAGAAAGAAGTAATGAAACATGGATGAAAAATAGCACAAGATGAATAAGACCCTAAGAAGAGAAACAAAAGTAGTACTTGAAAAAATGTAAAGAAGTAGTAATACTTTTAGCTAGGGATAACTTCATGGAGGAGGTAGCATCTGATACGGGGTTTGAAAGAAAAGGATTAAATAAATCAAAGAATCTCAGGGCTGAAAGGTCACCCCATACTTAAAAACCTCTACTACCACATACATGACAAATGATTATCCAGCCTTTTCTGATGACTCAATGAAAGAAAACTCACCCCTTGCCCAGGAGACCATTTTATTGTTATATAACTCTACTAGCCCTGCAATTTCTACTTAGCGTCTAGCTCTCACTGCTGAGGTCAAACAGAACAAGTCTATCAACTCTTTCACATAACAACCTATCAGACACTTAAAGAAATCAATCAACTCTACGTAAGTCCCTGTTTCCCCAGTCTAAACATCAGTAATTCTTTCAATAAATCTTCATCATGGATGATCTGAAGATTCTTCATCACACTGGTAGTCAGATCTGGACGTGTTACAGCTTACTAAGGTCTTTTCTAAAACAGACTGCATTCACAGCTCTCCAAATTAGGTATGACAAGGGCACTGTATAGTAAGACTACCATCTCCCCTTGGTCTAGATAAAATGATTCCCATAACATCGTCTAAAACTATATCCCCTGTGGGAAAACTGGGACACTGATACATTGTTGGTGGAACTGTGAACGGATCCAACCATTCTGGAGAGCAATCTGGAACTATGCTCAAAAAGTTATCAAACTGTGCATATCATTTGACCAGCAGTGTTTCTACTGGGCTTATACCCCAAAGAGATCTGAAAGGAGGGAAAGGGACCCACATGTGCAAAAATGTTTGTGGCAGCCCTTTTTGTAGTGGCTAGAAACTGGAAGCTGAAAGGATGCCCATCAATTGGAGAATGGCTGAATAAATTATGGTATATGAATACTATGGAATATTATTGTTCTGTAAGAAATGACCAGCAGGAGGATTTCAGAGAGGCCTGGAGAGACTTGCATGAACTGATGCTGAGTGAAATCAGCAGAACCAGGAGAACATTATACACAGCAACAAGACTATAGGAGGATCAATTCTGATGGACGTGGTTCTCTTCAACAATGAGGTGATTCAAACCAGTTCCTATTGATCAGCGTTGAAGATAGTCATATACATCCAGAAAGAGGCCTGAGGGAACTGAGTGTGAACCACAACACAGCATTTTAAAGCTTTCTGTGAATATTTCCCTGCATTTTGTTTTCCTTCTTAGGTTGTTTTTCTTTCTCTCTTTGTAGATCTGATGTTTCTTGTGCAGTAAGATAACTGTATAGATATATACATATATTGGATTTGTCGTATAATTTAACATATTTAGCATGTATTAGATTACCTGTCATCTAGGGGTGGGAGGTAGAGGGAAGGAGGGGAAAAGCTTGGGGGAAAAAAAGAGTTTTGCAAAGGTCAATGTAGAAAAATCACTCATATGTTTTGTATATAAAAAGCTTTTAATAAAAAAAAAAAAAGACAAACAACAAGCAGTTCAAATCCACCCTACTGAAATTGTAAACATTAAAAACTAAGAAATGCTAAAATGTTTAAAAAAAAAAAAACCTGTATCCCCTTTTTGGTGGACATGATGTTTTTGTTAATTCATAACAGAGGTCACACAAAGCACCAAAGATCATTTTAAAACAAGTAACTGTGTAATTATACTTCATCCATCTTACACTTATAAAGAAGATTTTTTTTACCCTGATGCAAAACTTTAAAACTTCATTCTATTAGATATGGCCCAACATTCTACTGTATCAAAATCTTTTGGAATTCTGATTTGGTCATCCAAACATTTTATAAATCCTTCCTGTGTGAACATGTAAGAATAGGATGCACAAATGCAATGCAATTACTTATTAAAGGTGAAATAAAACTGGGATCAAAATGCAGAATAATTTAAATTTCATGTGAAGAACTTTTATTTTATACTGCAGACAAGTAGAAGTCAGTAACAATTCTTGAGCAGAAGAATATGAAAAGTACTGTACTTCTGTACTTCAATGATTCTATGAAACTTCATCAAGGTGTGCATTTTCTCCAATAATACTGCCCTTAACCCATCCACACCTCATTTTACAAAGCTTTTACCCAAAACTGATAAATTCTCAAAAGGGCATTCACATCGTATAACATTTCTCCTTTAGATCTTTTGAAACTGTGAGACTACTAAAGGATGCATGATTTTTCAATGACTTCTCATTCTCATAAGCATCCTCATTTTCTATTTAAATAAATCTTCAGAGGCAATATATTCCAGCCTATTCACAGCTATCTTGTTCCTTTCTATTGCCCTTGAAATAAGGTGTAAACTAACCTTAGTCCAAAAATGAGCATTTATTAATCCCTTACTATGTACCAGGCATTGTGCTAAGCATTGAAGATGCCCCTCCCCCCAAAAAAACCGTGGGGGAAGAATTACATGCCTTCAAAGAGCTCACATTTTTAAAAGGGAGATAATATGGAAATATGCACAAATAAGATACATTCCATATAAATTGTAAATTATCAATCATGGGAAGGGATTAGCATTACAGAGGAGAAAGTCTTCTTATAAAAAATGGCAATTTATATGGAACTTGAAGGAAGCTAGAGAATTAAGGAGATCGAGATAAGGAGGGAGAGAATTCTATTCATGGGGAACATCCATTGAAAATGTCCAGAGTCAGGAAGTGAAGTGTTTGGTGTAAGTAACAGCAAAAAAAAAAAAATAAGGGTCACTAGATTGCAAAGTAGATATTAGTAAGATGTAAAAAGACTGGAGAGGAAAGAGACAGCAGGTTATAAAGGACTATGGACATCACAAGATTTTATATTTGATCCCTTGAGGTGACAGGGAGTTTCCCAAAGAGGGTGTCAGTGATGGAGGTGACATGTTCACACCTGCACTATAGAAAAGATGCGCATTACTGCTGAATGGAAGATGAGGCACAGCAGGGAAAAATTTAATGGAGAACCAACCAGAAGTCCAGGTGTGAGGTGATAAAGACCTGATCCAGGGTGGTGGCAGTGTCAGAGGAGAAAAAGGGGTATAAGAGAAATGTGACAAAGTATAAAATCAATAGGACTTAGAAAAATTTTAATATAAAGATGAATGCATGAGAAGTCAAGGGTGATTTCTAAGTTATAAGAAATGATGGGTGCCCTCAATAGTAATAGATAAATTTCAAAGGGGGAATATTTAAAAGGAAAGTTAATGATTTCAGTTTTGTGCATACTGAGTTTTAAGATAGCTATGGGAACAATGACCAGCATAGAAATTTGGAATCATATCATGAATGGCATTAAAATGCTAAACAGAAAAGTTGTATTTTTCCTAGAGGTAAGAGAAAATAGACACTCCTGAAGAATATATGAGACCAAAGCTTTCTAAAATATCAGTTTGACATCTAGAAAATAATGCTTTGATAATTTGAAGACAGTTATCCTATTACGCCTTTTTAATTTTTTTTTCTCTTCAGTCTAAATATCCCCTATTTCTTACAAATGATCTTAATATAGCACACACCCTTTATATTCTAGCTCTCCTCCTTGGATGTTCTTCAGCTTGTGTCTCTTCAAAAACATGATTCCTAAAACTGAATGCAACATTACAGATGAAGTAGGATCAAGGGAAGATAACAGCAAGCCCATCACCTTCTTATTCTTAAAAGCTAAGTGTCTTTAAATATAACCAAAAATATTACATCAGATTTTTAAATAATATATCATTTTGATAATTCTTGGTGAGTTTCCAAACCACAAAACTCAAAGTTTTCTTCAGAAAAACAACTATATATTCATGTCACCTTAATCTGGTACTTAATGAAGTCAATTTTCTGAACCCAATGATAGGCTGTCACATATATATCCCCATTAAATTTCAACTGATGTGATGGCTCAATGCTCTTGCCAATTAAAGTATCCTGTCTGAAGTCTGGTATAGTAGCAAAATTTCTGAGTTTGTATCATTTACAAATTTGATAAGTAATATATCTACTATGCCTTTATCTAACTCACTGATAAAAATGTAGTCTTATAATAAATAGCAGAGGAACAAACACAGATCCTTGGAATATTCCCCACCAAAGACCTACTTTTAAGCTAAAAAGAAAAGAAAGTGAGAACTGAGTACAGTTTTTTCTTGATGTCTTACTGTGAAAGAAAGGATCAAGTGAAGGTTGGTTTCTCCTTGTCCCTAAAGTTTAGGGAAAGTAGTTATTTGTAGCAGGAAGAAATGAACCAATAAGTAGGGGAAGACTGAGAATTAAAGAAGGAATGATTTTTGGGATACTACTAGACAAAAGACAGTAAAGGAGGTACAATCAAAGGTATAATCAGAAAGGACAAGAATGACTTCTTCATCGGAGAATGGAACAAAGGAGAGAATGAGGGATGATAAAAAAAAATGTTGTCACATAAAGAACTAGGGAAGGAAAAGAAAGAACTGAGAGCAAATGGTCTCAATTTTCTCAGCACAGTATGAGGAACAACATGGTTTTCTCAGTAAGAGTGTGAGGGAAAGTTTTCTGCTAAAATAATTGGGGAATGGTTATGCGAAAGTTTAAAGAGCAAAGAATTCTGGAATTGCCAATGGGTCAAGACAAATGAAAGAGGGCAGGAAGAGGTGAGAATTAATAAAAGCACAGAAAAAAGGATTATTCTGATGCAATGAGAGTGAGTTTTGATTAGGTTACCTAAATTTCTAGTAGATTCAAACAACATGGTCATATGACTACTTCTAACACCATTCAGCCACATAAGTGGAACTGCATAAACCAATCCAGGCAAAATACGAGTACCAATAGGCCAAGGGGACAAGCAATCTCAGGAATACAGGGCTGATGAAATGAAAGTGAAATCAGGACAAGGACAATGGCCTGGGAAGGTGCTAAGGAGTGCAACTCAAGTTAAAAAAAGAGAGTAAGTTAAGCAAGAAATAGAAGGGATGAAATGACAGAATTTAATGAGGGGGAAAAAACAATTTCATAACTTTTTTCTCATGGAAGTGGTACACTTGTGGGTCACAAAGAACTGAGAAACAAGAGTATTGGAGAAAACATTTAACATGCATGCCTAAATCCTCTACTATAAGGGAAGGATTTGAGATAGAGAAGAATGAGCCAGGAGTAGGGGAATGATCTGTGATTAGGAAGAGATCTACCTCATCTTCCTATAGGAACTATTTGCTATGTCTGGGTAGAATGAACCCAGATTTCACGGAGTGATGGCAGAAGGAGGCTATGGAAATAGCAATACTGAACAAGGAGCATTCCAGGATCAGAAGGGAAAAGGACTGAGAATATATTAACCAGGACTGGTAAAATGATTGGGGATACAATACCTTCAGGATTAGACTAATCTCTCTTAAGTGTCAGAAGATAAAAAAAAGAATGAAAGGAAGAAGTCTAAGTTGAAAATTAACTTGTCAGTAAGAAATGGAATTCCAGAGTGCCCAGGTAAAAAAAAGTGAGTTGAGTTGGACTAGGGACCAGAAGGGAGAAAGCTGAGACAGAAAGGAATAAGACAACAAGAAGTGGTAACAGATAAGGTAATTTTTCATTTGGGCATCTAGAGAATCTGTAACATTGAAATTAGAAAAAAGAAGGGAATTTGCTACATATAGGAGATACATGTAGGACCTTTCATTTCAACTATTAATAATTTCTTCTCCTAATTAATCATTTCTATTAATAATAATCAATGGCTATTTAAACAAAATAATCATTATTAATGTAATTTGGAAAGTATCTTTTATAATTTTGATATATAGGAGACATTTTATTAGAAGAAATCAGTTAAAGTAGAGTTTTGTTTAAAAACAATTTTAGGAAGGTCATTTATCTATAAAGTGGGGATATCTTTCATGAGTATAAATAAGGAACAAGTGGGTTTTCACAAAATATATTCAACAATGAACCATATCTTTACTATCTCACAATTGACTGAAAGACATAAGAGAATTTAAGTTCAGATTGTGCTCTTTATTTACTGGTTATGACAAAGTATTCAACTGAACAGAATTAAACATCTTTCCAGACTCATTTACACAACAAGGTATGTCCCAATCACATATCAAGGTCATTCAGAATTCCTTGTAAAATACAACAATATAAATACTACTACTCAATGACTCCCATAAGAAGAATCAAATGGGACACAAAACAAGGATAAAAATGCTTGGCTGCAGAAAACACTACTGCGATGGAAATCCAGCACAGTCTAAAACCAAATAGTCCAAGTCAAAGAAGGATTCCAAATGGATCATTAGGTCTTCTGAATGATTCTGTTAGAAAATAGCACTGTGTTGACTTCCTTCAAGCACCAAGTCACTGCAGGGTTACTGTCAGAGATCATTAAGTACAGAAAACAGTTTTGCCTATTCATCTACATGAATATGTATTGTTTAGTTTTCAACAGATAACTGAATATAGAAAAACCCTATAGAGCTTATGCAATAATGTACCAATCTAGTGTAGACTACACAGATGGACAATGAGCAAGACTCGGAATTGAAATGGAGAAGACTAGGTGAATTAAGGAAACCTCAAAGTATTTTTACTGATCCCTTAATAACAAGGCTCATCATTTTAGTCAAAACATTTTACCAGTGCCCCTGCTTAGAAGCAAGGCTCAGAACAGTACTGCCTCCAAAGATCTAATATAGATGATCATCACACAGAGAGCAATGGAATGATATATTATGAGTATAAAAGCAATCTACAATATACAATTGATAGAAATTCTCAAAAAAGAGCAAGAATAAATGGCATAAAATTATATGAAAAGGAAAATAGACTGGTCACGTGGACAAAGAAATGGATAATAGGGCATGAAAAGAGTCTGGAAATCTTTTCATAGAACAAATACATACTTTTCTTGCCAAGTGAAGAAACATAGTGGTAGCCAAGGATAACAGTGATTTAGAATTTAATTTGTTCATAAAGTATGACAGAGGACATTAGTGGAACATTATGAACAAGATCATCTCATAAAACAGTGACAAACAGTGAAGGAAAAAGAAGTTCACAGAGAACTTTGCAAGGGAACCTACTCAGCCTGATTATCCTGTGAGCTTATATAGACAGCTGGGGTTAAACTAGAAAGAAAAGAAGACCACTGAAACATATATAAGGATTCTGGTGGGCTACACGATGACTTAGAAAAGTAGATATTAATATTATCTGCCTTGTACTATATTTCTATTTCATTTGTTTAACATCCTCCAATTAGATTTTAATCTAGCTTCCACCAATTCAGGAATACTGCGGACTATGTATTTCAAACATTTGTTCTACAATCATTTATCTTTTGTCATTTCTTATTCCTGAACTATGTTTCTCACAATCTTTCCATATGGTCATGTGTACTGAAGTCAAAACATAGCAAAGTACATAAAGATTTCACATGGAGAGTTTTATTAACTTCTTCAAAAGATTTTTCTATATATTCAAAAGGTGTAAAAAATGTAAGCATATAATTCACAATTATTTTATGGTGTTTTTTTTTTTAAAACGCTTATCACAGGAACTGCAATACAAGATACTCCAATAATACCACATCAATTCCTTTTTTAAAAAAATCTCTAAATAGAAGCTATGAAATCTTGCTATGGAGTCCTTTTGATTTCTGGTTTGATTTGTAACAAAAACATCTAGATCAATACGGTCTAATTCCTATTAGGTCACAGTATATACACTCATGAGGAGGGAACTCACATTTAGAATAACAACATGAATTAGAGAAGGCTAAAAAAAGGGAGGACAATTAGGAGTCTGCTGAAACAGTTCAAGAGAAATGTAAAAAAGGGACTGAACTAGGGTTCTGACTATATGAAAAGTGGTAAGATGACAGTTTTTTGGGTTTTTTTTTCCCCTACATGGATGGGGAAGAGGAAAATATCAGTGATCACTCTAAGACTAAAAACCTCGGTGCCTGGGAAAAAAGTGGCAATTACAAGAGAAACAGACAGACAAATTTGAAGGGAGGACATTTTGAAGGAAAGATAGCTATTTTACAAATGATGAATTTGAAATATCTTCAGAAAATCCAAAAAGAAGTAATCAAGAGATGGGCTATTCATTCGGTACAAAAAGAAGTCTAACTAAATAATATGGGAAGTCCTATTTAGAAGAATAATTGATTTAATGAGAGTTGATTAAATTACCAATAGGAAAGGTGTACAATGGGAAAAGAAGGAAAAAGATGAAAGGAGAGGTCTTGGGGTTCTTAATTAGGAAAGAAAAAAGGAAAGAGGAGAGCCCAGTAAAGACTTGGAAGAAGAGAGGTAGGGAGAACAATTACAATCCTACTACAATGATCTGTAAAAGCACTTTGGAGGAAATAGTAAAGGGTGGTAGCAGTGACACAGAAAGGATGAATATAAAACATACTAAAAAATAGAATTGACAAGCTTCTACAAATAAAAATCAAGTTTAACTACTAAGAATCTAATCTGAATCAAATCATATAAATATGAAGTTAATGGCAATCTTACTAAAAAAAGGCTTATAATATGTTAAAAATATACATACTGTATTATTTTTCCGAAATAACTCTACTTAAAAGATGCTTTTTTCCAAAGAGCAAATGAACACTATGATTTAGGAGACACTCATGATGCATTTCTATGACTGAAAAATAACAATCACTTGTTGGACAACTACTAATGAAAAATCTCTGTAAACTGGTTTTTGCCACCAAATCCCTACAAGAAATCTTTCTAGCTTGGTGGAACAGATGAACTTAAACTATATTAGCAAATGATTTCATGGGCCTCACACAGCCCATGGGTGGTTCCCTACCCTAACTTAGATCATTAAGAAATACATTCAATATAGAAAGATAACTGGAGCAAGACTGAGGATTGTTAATTCTTAAACTATTACTATTAGATAGTAAAATTATACTCTTATGAGAATAAGAGAATAATAATCCTTAAAACTACAAAAAAAAATTTACATAAAAATATTTGAGTGTTATATTGCTTTAACAGTCATTTCATTATTACAGCCCTTCTTGATAGAGGTGAAAGTAGAAGTGGAAAACTGAGTAAAACAAACCTTGAAATCTGACTTCAGAACATGGAAATCAACGATAAAATAAAAAATCGGGATTTTCAAAGAAAATATCTAATTCTATCTATAATTCAAAGTAACATTTTTTTCTGTATTTTTGTTTCTCATTTAAAACCAAATTATTCATCAAAAATCTCTATACCACATGAACTGATGCTAAGTGAAATGAGCAGAACCAGGAGATCATTATACACAACAACAAGACTATATGATGATCAAAATTCTGATGGACATGGTTCTCTTCAACAATGAGGTGATTCAAACCATTTCAATGATGAAGATAGTCATATACATCCAGAAAGAGGCCCGTGGGAACTGAGTGTGGACCACAACATAACGCCTTCTGTGAATGTTTGCTTGCATTTTGTTATCCTTAGATTTTTTTTCTCTTTCTAGATTTGATTTTTCTTGTGCAGCAAGATAACTATAGATATGTATACAAATATTGGATTTATCATATATTTTAACATATTTAACATATAGGGGTGAGGATGAGAGGAAGGAGAGGAAAAATTTGGAACAAAAAATTTTGCAAAGGTCAATGTAGAAAAATTACTCATATGCTCTGCAAATAAAAAGCTTTAATAAACAAAAAGAAAATCTCTATACCAAATAGTAAAGACTAAATAGTATATAAAAACTAATGCGAAGGAAAGTCAACAAAACAAAAATATGAAAATGACAACACAATAAATTAAAAGAAGTTTTAGAGTAATTTATAAAGACCTAAAACCTCCACCCTATGTAACACTTCCCTAGATTTCCTTATTCTTTTTAACCAAATTTCTCTATCATAGCAGGCAATCTGACACTATATAATTTGGTATCAAGTTGAAAACTATTAAATATAATGACAAATCAAAAATGGCCAAAATAAAAAAAAAAGACTGAAAATGTTATTCAAATATTTAAAAGAATATGTGAAAGAGAAATTAGACTTCATTTATTTAGCCCCAAAAGAAAGAACTAGTTAAAAAATAAATAAATAAATCGCAAAGAAATAAATTTAGGTTTCAAAAGCCAGGAAAACCTTTCTAGCAATTAAATTATGAAGAGTACATTAAAAAGTTCTAAAAGATATGAAATGAGGATATACATCAAAAGAATCAGTGGAAATGAAGTAGAAATCAAATTAAATCCTCAAAAAAAGGGTGAGTTTTACTCTGGGTTTAGAAGAAAAAGAACAAAGAATACATAGTGGAGGGGAAGCATTGTTATGAAATTTTAAGTAGCTAGTATCTACCCAAAATAGATGTAAAGGCCCACCAAATGCATAGTATTTTTATATTTTTCCCCCTGCCGAGGCAATAGGAGCTAAGTGACTTGCCCAGGGTCACACAGCTAGGAAGTATTAAGTGTCTGAGACCACATTTGAACTCAGATCCCCCTGACTTCAGGGATGGTGCTCTATCCACTGTGCCACCTCGCTGCCCCTACACTTTCTTTTACATTGTTTTTCACCTCTTCATTTTTCTTTCCATCATGGGTGAAATAGCTAGGTTTCCATGGATAGTGAGCAATATATCAATAATAGTCAAGAAAGGATATATAAAAACAGATCTACCTCAAACTGAATGAATAAATTTTCTTAATTTTTATATTACAATTTTTCCCAATTACATGTAACAAATCAATTTTTACATTCATTTTTAAGAATGAGAGCTCTAAACTCCTGCTCACTCTGCAAAGACAATTTGATATGTATTACATATGTGAAGTTCTATAAAACATTTTCATGTTAACCATGTTGCAAAAGTAAATAGAAGCAAAAATAAAGAACAAGAAAAGCCAAAAAAATTATACTTTGATCTGCCTTCAGACTCTATCAGTTCTTTCTTTGGAGGTAGATGGCATTTTTTATCATAAGTCCTTTAGAAGGATATAGAAAAGGCATTCACAATCAATCATCATACAGTATTGCTATTGTTGTGTACAATGTTCTTCTGATGCCATTCACTTCACTTTCTGTCAGTTCATCTATGTTTTTCCTGGTTTTTCTGAAAACATTCTGCTCATCATTTCTTAATTTATAATAATATTCCATCAAAATCATAAATCACAATTTGTTCTGTCACTGCTTAACTGGAGGAGCTCCCTTCACAACAAAAAAGATTCTATAAATATTTCTGTACAGAAAAGTCCTTGTCCTTTTTTTGTTTTCTTGATCTTTGGGGTACAAATTTAGTTGTGGTATTGCAGCATCAAATAGGATGCAGTGTTTTTAGTTTTTTGGCAGAATTCCAAATTGTTCTCCAGAATAGCTAGATCACTTCACAAACTCACCATCAGTGTATTTCAAAGAGATCATAAAAAAAGAGAAAAAGACCCACGTGAGTAAAAATGTTTGTAGCAACCCTTTTAATAGTTGCAAGGATCTAGAAACTGAGTGGATGCCCATCAGTTCAAAAATGGCTGAATAAATTATAGTTTATGAATGTTATGGAATATTATTGTTCTATAAGAAATGATTAGTAGGATGATTTTAGAAAGGCCTGGAGAGATCTACATGAAGTGATGCTGAGTGAAGTGAGTTGAACCAGGGGAACATTGTATACAGCAACACCAAGATTATGCAATGATCAACTGCAAAGGATTTGGCTCTTTTCAATAATGAGGTGATTCAGGCCAATTCCAATTAGTTGGTTTTTGTTTTTTTTCCCCCTGAGACAACTGGGGTTAAGTGACTTGCCCAGGGTCACACAGCTAGGAAGTATTAGTGTCTGAGACAAGATTTGAACTCAAGTCCTCCTGACTTCAGGGCTGGTGTTCTATCTACTGCATCAGCCAGCTGCCTCTCCAATAGATTTTTGATGAAGAAAGCCATCTGCAACCAGAAAGAGGGTTTTGGAGACTGAATTAGTAATCACAACATAGTATTTTCACTTTTTTTTTTTTTTTTTTTTTTTTGCTGTTGCTTGCTGTCTTTTTGTTTTTTCTTTTTTTTTTTTTTTTCCTTTTTTGATCTAATTTTTTTTGGCAGCATGATAAATATGGAAATATGTTTTTAAAAAGTACACATTTAACCTGCATTAGATTACTTGCTATCAGGAGGGAAGAAGCAGGGAGAAAAACCTGAAACACAAAGTTTTGCAAGGATGAATGTTGAAAGCTATCTCTGTATATATTTTGAAAATAAAAAGCTATTATTAAAAAAATAATAAGTATATGTCCCTATTTTTCCATATCATCTCCAATAGTTATCATTTTCCTTCTCTGTCTTATTAACCAACCTGATAGGTCTGAAATCTTACCTCAGTGCTGTTTTAATTTGTATTTTTCCAAAAGTGATTTTTTTTCATATAACTCTAGATAGCTTTGAATACTTCTGAAAAATGCCTGTTCATATCTTTTGATCAACTTTTGATCAATTGATTTTTTTTATTAAAGCTTTTTATTTGTATAACATGTATTTCAGATAAATTATAATTTTTTTTTTCCTGAAGTGAAGCAGTTGGGGTTAAGTGACTTGACCAGGGTCACACAGCTAAGACGTATTAAGTGTCTGAGACCAGATTTGAACTCAGGTCCTCCTGACTTCAGGGCTGGTGCTCTATACACTGTACCACCTAGCTGGCCCCTGCAGATTTATTTATTTATTTATTTTTATTAAAGCTTTTTATTTGTATAACATATGTATGGGTAGTTCCCCAGCATTGATTTTTACAAAGCTTTCCATTACAAATTTTACCCCCAGTCCCCTCCCCTCCCCTAGATGGCAGGAATTCCACTACATGTTAATAATATTGAAATACTTGACAAGTTGTGAAAAAAAAATCCTATCTACAAAAAAAAAAAAAAAAAGAAAATCAGAGAAAGGAAACACAATGCAAGCAAACCTCAACAGAGAGCATAAAAATGTTATGTTGTGGTCCGTATTTCATATCCCCCTCTCTGGGTGTATATGGTTTTCTTCAGTGAACAAATGGAACTGATTTGAGACAATTCTTTGTTGCAGAGAGCCATGTCCATCAGAATTGATCATCATGTAATATTGTTGTTGCTGTGTATAATGATCTCCTTGTTCTGCTCGTTTCATTCAGCATCAGTTCATGCAAGTCTCTCCAGGCCTCTCTGAAATCGTCCTGCTGGTCGTTTCTTATAGAACAATAATATTGCATAATATTCATATACCATAATTTATTCAGCCACTCTGCAATTGATGGGCATCCATTCAGTTTCCAGTTTCTAGCCACTACAAAAAAGGCTGCCACAAACATTCTTGCACATGTGGGGCCCTTTCCCTCCTCTAAGATCTCTTTGGGATATAGGCCCAATAGAAACACTGCTGGGTCAAAGGGTATGCACAGTTTTTGATCAACTGGTTTTGATAAATCAATCAAGTTTGTCAACTGAGGAATAATTCACATACTTACAATTTAACTCAGTTTCTAGAGTCACCCTTTATGTCTTATGTTTATACACCTTCTAATTTGGACCTTATCCTTGCATAAGGGTCTAAGATATTGGTCTATTTTGCTGCCTAGGGGAGGGTAGGAGAGGGAGGGAAAAAAAAAATTGGAAGACAAGATTTTGCAGGGATGAATGCTGAAAACTATCTTTGTATGTATTTTGAAAAATAAAAAGCTATTATTATTATTTTTAAATATATTGGTCTATATTTGGTTTCTGCCACACAACTTTATAATTTTCTCAGTAGTTTTTGTCAAATGTAACTTTACTAAAATTGTGTTCATTTCCAAAACTGCTTTCTTACTTTTTGCTTAGATATGTCTACTTCTGAGAGGGGAAAGTTAAGGTTCTCCACTAGTATAATTTTACTGTCTATTTCTTCCTGAAACTCATTAAACTTCTTTAAAATTTGGCTGCTCTATCATTTGGTATATAGATGTTTAGTATTAATATTACTTTATTATCTAAGATATCTTTTAGAAAAATGTGGTTTCCTTGCTTATCTCTTTTAATTAGATCTATTTTTGTTTTTACTTTGTCTGGGACTATTATTCCTATCCCTTTTCAGCTAAAGCACCACAAATTGTTCTCAAGCCCCTTACATTTATCTCTCTGCTTGAAGTGTGTTTCTTGTAAACAATATATTGTTGGATTATGGTTTTTAAAACCATAGTACTCTATTATTTATTTCAATTTTATGAGTGCGTTCATACCACTTATATTCATAGTTCTGTTTACTAAGTATTTCCCCTCCAGTCTATTTTTCTTGTTTATATTTCTTTCTTTCCTTCTGTCCCTACTCAAAAGTTTGCTTTGCTTCTGACTACTGCATCCCCCAATTAGGCCTTTTTTTAAAAGTCACCTTACCCTTCAATTATTCCTCTCTGCTCCTACTTTCCTGTTGAACAAGGAAGATTTGTATACCCAAAAGAATGTGTATGTTATTCCCTCTTTTAGTCAACTCACTACTAAATTTCAAAATATTAGATATCTAAATGCAAGCCTCAATAACAGAGTTTGTGGATTTAAAAAAGAGAGAGAAAGAAAGAAAAACAAATTGGTCATGATTTGAGAAGTGAGTAATAACAACAATTTTGAAAGAATATAAAAAGTTCTTTGAAATAATAAATTATCTATTTATTTTATAACCTAGGAAGTAAAACACTTGTGAGTAGGGCACGCATATTTGATTGGTATAATACAGCAAGGAAGAAGTACAAGCTACTTTTATATGAAAAAAACTCACACTTTCAAGCATATACTCCAAAACATAATTGCCTGTCAATGAGGAATTTTAACTCCAGTCCCTTTCTAGGGCTGTTTTTGAGTAAAAAAAAACAAAAAAAAACAAAAAAACAAAAGACACACAAAACAAGCTAACATTAACCATTCTTTTTTTTTTTTTTCCTCTTTGTAGCTTCCCTAACTCCAGTGTAGTATGAATTATTTAAAAGGTTTTACATAGTTCAGGGAAGAATAAACATCTAGGCAGTTAAACTAGTTAAACAATCTCTCAAAAAAAAATACTAGCACTGTCTTTATTCATATCTTGATTTCTTATATAGGGATCTGGATAATTTTCTTGTACCACCCATTTCAATTATCTGATAACTAAAATTATTGGGGACTCATACAAAATAAGACTAAATGCCTTATTTAGGAAATTATTTCCCTTTGACCTCTTAAAAAAAAAAAAGAATTTTGGGAAATGTGCATTGAAAAGGACTATGTATGCAACATTCTATTTAACATTTTCTTCCAGCCATCACCCTACTCACCCCAACCCTCCACCTCCAAAAAGACTTGAAACAACTGCTTTAGATTTCTTTTAATGCAGCAAGCAATAGCTTGTAAATGGATGCAAACCAGCTGAAACATTTGACAGACAGTGTTAAATACCAGAGAATTCCTATCAACCATTTTACTTTAAAAGGTGCTTTGATGTTTGGCTATCTTTCATGTACTTCTTTCATGGTACATTAATAAAGAAAACGGAGCTGAACTAAATCAAGTCCCCAGGTCACATCTAGAATTACAGCACTGTAGGTACCTGATGAAATATGAATTAATGCTGCATGAGTAGTGAATAAATAAAACCACCTCTATCCACAAATCAGGCAAGTTTTAAAAGTAGTTCAAAACTTTATTCTGCAACTAGACCCAAGACATTTTTAATCCTCCAACCTCTTGAAATCTAATTATCATAATATGAACCCAAATGTCCCTTCAAGATAAAAATGCTATGTAGTGGAAAAGATTTGGGAATTAAGGTTGGTGTAACATTAGAAATGTATACTCTGAAAATACTTTGAAGTGGCATTTCTTAACAGTGTATATGGCATAATGCAAAGAGTTAGCCACACATTAAAGTCAAAAAGGATATTTAAGTTTAGTTTGCTTTTCCCTAAACATCTATCTAAAAAGTAAAATGAACTAGATTCCTAGAGAACAATAATTTTCAAAGTTTGACTTTTGAGCTTTAAATCTTACTTTTCCAAATTAAAAATGGGATCTTTCTGAAAAGCAAGAAGAGTTATCAACATCTTTACAATTTTTCTTTAAATACAACCAAAATCAGAAAAATAAAAGATTGGTGATTCTGCATAACTTGATTTTTTTCAAAGCTTGAGCACAGGAGCCGGAAAGAGGTTTTGTCCAAGGTAAGAGCCAAGTATACTATTTAAAGCCAAAGAAAATAGGAAAATATGGACAATCATCCAAAAAGAACAAATTAAAAAAAAAATTTTTGCAGCAAAAAAAAAAATTTGATGAGTATGCATATGAAGTGCAGAATCATGCTTGAATATGAGGTCATTTTAAACTGAATGAAAACTCAACTTAAAGAGTAGAGTACACATACATCTCAAACTGAAATGATTAACACTGGAAGAACACTGAGCAAAACGGAATGCTATTCTTATACTTTCTAAAGGTTTTTCATTTAGTCTAAAATACGCATGAAATATAAAAGTTAATCAATTCTCATTTTCAAACCTAACATAAAGTTGTTTAATTTACATTTTAAGTTCTGTTAAAGCAAATACACTTGTCTAAACAGAACATCTGTTTTAGTTATAATGCATCGTATCTGTGGCATGAATTCACAATAAAACTAACAAAAACAATCAAGAATTTTTATTGGACCTGGCAACAAAAGCAGATTTGTAACAAAAAACCAAAAGACCAGATATGACTGTCACTGGGCTTTAGTCCAGTCCTAATCTAAGCCAATAAACACAGATCCACAAGAGAGGCTAACATTTTTTTTTTTAAAAAACTTAAAAAAAAAAAAAAAAAAAAAAGGAAGGAAAAAAATAAGTCCTGTAGTTCTTTAGGTTGGACGTAGGTATATGAGAGCACATGAGCTGTAAGAGAAGTAAAATGTATTTATTTTAAAACAAAAACTGTCAAATTGAGTTCAGACAGAATTTTAAAACCACAAAAAAGTACATATTCCAGACACCTCATTTAAATATCAGAGTAAAAAAAACATTAGCCATTTCAGTACAATGAAGGGAAAAAAAAATAAAAGGAATATCAACAATTACATATGTTTTTAAAATCCCTGGTATTGAGCAAATTACAAGCAGAAAAAAAAGGTTTATCCCAAAAATGTTAGCCAGTCACTTAAGTCTATCTTTGATGGTCACAATATAAATTAAGAAGGACAGAATAAGTATAATAATAATAATAATAATAAAGAATCATGATTGCAGATATTCACACATCTTCTCAGTCTACTTTTCTTATGTTATATTCAAATTGAAAAAAATTGAGAGTAAATGTAAACATGGTATAATCAAGTATCTGACAAGGTGTCTATCATATGGAAGGAGAAATAGGCTTGCTTAGTTTTGCTGCAGAGGGCAGAACTAAAGACAATGGAATGCTCTCTGGCTCAAAAAATTCCAATAGTAAATTTCAGAGTAGCTAGGTGAGCATAAGAGGACACAATGGAGTCAGGAAGATTGATATTCCAAAGTTCAAACCTAGCCTAAGACACTTACTAGCTAGGTGACTCTGGGTAAGTCATTTAAACCTGTTTGCCTCAGTTTCTTTATCTGTAAAATGAGCTGGAGAATGAAATGGCAAATCACTCTAGCATCTTTTTCAAGAAGATTATGTTTTTCAAGAAGATTCTGTTACCCCAAATAGGGTAACAGAAACAGACATGGATGAAACTATTTTTTAGGGCAACTAAGTGGTGGAATGGATACAGTGCTAGGCCTGCAATCAAGAGTTCAACTCTTGGGGCAGCTAGATAGTGTAGCAGAAAGAGTATTGGCCCTGAAGTCAGAAGGACTTGAGTTCAAATCTGACCTCAGACACTTAACACTTCCTAGCTATGTGACCCTAGACAAGTCACTTAATCACAATTGCCTCAGCAAAAAAAAAAAAAGAGGGGATAAGAGTTCAATTCTGGCCTCAGATATTTACTAGCTATGTGACCCTGGGCAAATTAATTAACTCTTTGTCATTTTCTTTATTTATAAAATAAGCAGGAGATAAAAAAGGCAAACCACTCTAGTATCTTTGTCAAGAAAATACCAAATGAGGTCACAAAGGGTTGGACACAACTGAAAAATAACTGAACAACGAAGTTCCCTATTTCCTCTGGATCAAACACAAACTTGGTAACTGTTTGACTTTGAATAACTTTCACAACATCTTCCATTTTACCAGTCAAGATTTCCCTATTTGTTTGAACAAAAATAATCTTTGTTCTCTTCGTATACAACATTCCGTTCTCCTGCCTCTGGACCTTTGCATAGAATATCCTCCAACTGTGGAACGGACTTTCTTCTCTACTTTGCCTCTTCTTCAATAATTTTCTTCAAAATTTATCCCAAGAGACACCTTTTACTTGGGGCCTTCACTAATTCTACTAATTGCTAGTGAAATTTGCAATGACAAAATTAACACACATGCATGCGTGTGTGTCTGTGTCTGTGTGTACACAAATGTCATGCTACTTCTAAAGGAGTAACTCTTTATTCTTTGAAAGCAGGATTGTTTCAGTGTTGTAATTTAATACCCAACAACTAGCACAGAACCAAGAGCAGATAATAAGCACATAATAGATATTAACTGACTGGTGGATATAGTGAAAGTTATAAGTAGACTAAATGTCCTCTGAGTTCCTCCCCATTCTCAGATTCTGTGAATCCTAGCCAAAACAATCCAAAAATTTTAAGTCCTACTACTCTGCCTAGAGTAGTAAGTAGTTTATCTAAAGTCGTATTACAATTATTAGTTTGCACTGTTCTGAAAATATTCATGAAAGTTGGACCATCATCAACTAGAAGAATGAACTATTGAAATTAAATGTGTATCAAAGCATACTATTTTTACCTTTTGTTTTGTCTTGTTTTGTTTCTTTCTTGTGTTTTTTCCCTTTTGTTCTGATTATTCTTTCCCAATAATACTCATATAGAAATATGTTAAAAAATGAATGCACACATATATCAGATTGCTTGCCATCTTAGAGAGGGGAGAGATAAAGGAGAGACCAAAATAAAAGTTTGGAACTAAAAATCTTACCAAAATGAAAGTTAAAAACCATCTTTACATGTAGTTGGAAAAATAACATACTATTAAAAAAAAAAAAAAAAAGATTCTGCTCGAAGAAATGATCAACCATGATTCCAGAGGACTAATGATTAAGAATGCTAGCCACCTCCTAAATGAGAGGTGTTTTGGGAATGTGGGGATTTGTTTTGCTTGATTTTGCTTATTTGTTATAAAAGGTTTTGTTGTTGTTCTTTTTATCCAATGAGGAAGAGGTGAAGTGGGAAAGGAAGAAAATAAATGCTTGATAACTGGGGGGAAGGAAGAGGATTAATTGAAATGAAAAAATTTTCTATTCTTTATAAGGTAGTTTTCCTGCTTGTGTCTCTTGACTTGATTATTTTTATTATTGCCTCACTTGAAATTATGAATGAAACTAATATTTAGAGTTACCTAAAGCATAAGAAAGTTCCTCATCTCCTTTTCACTCTATGTTTTTGTCTATTTTAAATTTTTTATACTACAAATTTTGAATTTATGCAAATTGTTTTCACTCTTGATATTTTGGAAAATTTACTGAATTACACTTTATACAAATTTGCTTCTGAGTAGAGCTTAAATCTTTAAGAAGAAAATATTTTGAGAAATCAATTTATTTACACTGCTATTCTTGAAAAGACTATTACCCAACCTCCCCAAAAAAGTCACTTAACCCCAATTGCCTCAAAAAAAAAAAAAAAAGACTATTTCTAGGTACTCATAATTGCTGTAGGCAACTTCCCTTTTTTTCATAATTTTCTTAGTATATATTCTCAGCAATGAGATTATTGGGTCAAGAGGTTTAATTAAATTAGTTGTATAATTCTTACAGTGTACTGACAGATTTCTGGCCCCCAAAAAATTGCACCAATTTGTATTCTTTTTACTATAAAAGACTTTCTCTACAACCCTACCAACACTTTGTTTTATCAATGTTATTTCTCCCAATCTCATAGATCTGATTATTGAATTCTTTTAATTATAATTTCTTTGGATTCTGGAGAAATTGACCATTATTTCAGGTGACATATGTAATGTGTGTATGTTGTTTAATCATTCTGTTGTAACCCCACAGACCAAAAGACACAAGGTCCTTCTGTCCCCCACTATCTCTCAAAGTCTGTCCAATCTCATGTTTATTGCTTCCAAGACACTATCTATCCATCTCACCCTCTGCCATCATCTTCTCTTTTTGCCTTCAATCTTTCCCAATATCAAGATCGTTTCCAATGAGTCCTATCTCCTTATGTTGCCTGAGTAGTTAAGCTTTAGCTGCAGTATTTCATGTTCCAATGATTACTATGAATTAATTTAAGTATTGACTAATTTGATCTCCTTGCTGTCCAAGGGAATCTCAAAATACTTCTCCAGCCACACAATTTAAAAGCATTAATTCTGCGATGCTCAAGTATACATATAATCCAATTCTCACAGATGTACATTACTACTAGAAAAACCGTATCTTTGACTATACGGTCCTTTGTTGGCAAGGTGATGTCTCAACTTTTTAGAAGGCTGGCCAGATTTGTCACAGCTTTTCTTCCAAGGAGCTAGCACCTTTTAATTTTAAGGCTACAGTCACTGTCTGCAGTGATCTTTGAACCCAAGAATATAAACTCTAACACTGCTTCCATTACTTCTCCCTCTATTTGCCAAAAAGTGAAAGGACCAGTTGCCAAGATCTTAAATTTTTGATGTTAAACTTCAAGCCAATTTTTACATTCTCCTCTTTCACCTTCATCAAAAATCTTCTTAATTCTTTTTTACTTTTTGCCATCAGAGTTGTAATATCTGAGTTACAGTACCAACAGAGTTACGTAACTAAGACTGCTGATATTTTCTCCAGTAATCCTAATTCCAGCTTTGATTCCTCCAATCTGGCATTTCACATGATGCAATCTGCATATAAGTTAAATAAAGTGACAATATACAGCCTTGTCCTACTCCTTTCCCCATCTTAAACCAATCAGCTATTCCATGCTTAGTTGTTTTTTCTTGGCCCATATACAGGTTCCTCAGGAGATTAGATGATCTGGTATTCCCATTTCTTTGAGGACTTGCCACAATTAGTTTGTGATCCACAGACACAGGCTTTAGTGTAATCAATAAAGCAGAAGATGTTTTTATAGAACTTCTTTGCTTTCTCCATATTCCAGTGAATGTTGACAATATGATATCTAGTTCCACTGACTCTGAAAAACAGCTTGCTGTTCTGGTAATTCTCAGTTCATATATTGGTGAAGTCTAGCCTGCAAAATATTAAGTATAACCTTGCTGGCATGTAAAATAAGCACAGTTACTCAGTAATTTGAACACTCCTTGGCACTGCTCTTTTTTAAGCCTGGGATGTAGAAAGGATGATCTTTTCCAATCCAGAGGTTACTGTTAAGTTTTCCAAATCTGCTGGCATACTATGTGCAGTGCTTTAACAGAACCCTATTTTAGAGTTTTAAATGGCTCAGTTGGAAAAGCATCACCTCCACTAGCTTTATTATTAGCAATGCTTCTTAAGTCCCACTCAACTTCATTCTCTAGGTTGTAAGGTTCTAAATCAGTAACTACATAATTATGGTTAACACTGATGTTAAAAATATTACTAGGAGCAGCTAGGTGGTGCAGTGGATAGTGTACCAGCCCTGAAGTCAGGAGGACCTGAGTTCAAATCTGATCTCAAGACATTTAACAATTCCTAGCTCTGTGACTTTGGGCAAGTCACTTAACCCCCATTGCCTCAGTAAAAACAAAATAAAATAAAATAAAAATTTTAAAAATAAAGTTTTCTTGCATACTTTTCTTATGTATTTTTTCCACCTCTTCTACTTCTGTTTAATTCCTATAATTTTCATCATTCATCATGCCCATTTTTACATGAAACATTTCTTTGACAGATCTTAATTTTTTTGAAGAGCTCCATTCCTTTCCCATTCTGTTGCTTTCTTCTATTTCTTTCTTTCTATCAATCATTACAGAGAACAACCTTTCACTTTCCTTCTTTTCTCAGCTATTTGTAATGCATCAACAGACACTCATTTTGCTTTCTTGCTCTTTTTTTTCTTTGGAATATTTTTTTTTTTGCTACTTCCTATACAATATTACAAAACTTCATTTGTAGCTCTTCAGGCACTCACTCTAAGAGACCTAATCCCTTAAATCTATTCATATTGACAATGTGTGTGTAGTTACATAAATTGTCAGTTCATATCCTATCTAAAGATTTTGTACACTTGATTTAAACTGAATCTGATAAAAAAGACAAACCAAAACCAAACAAGGACTTCTTTAAAGTACTGCTTTCATCTTAATTCATAAAGTACATTCAAACTACACAAGTTAAAACGTAGAGAAAAATAGTTCCAGTAATCATAATCTGCATTTCCTCAAATCCCTCACTACTTATAGTGGGGCCAGATAATTCCAGCTTTATATTCTGTTATAAGTTCAAGGAAATCTGACTTTCTGCTACCTCATCTATTCTAAAGAATAATTGACTTCACTTCTGTTATTACACAGTATTAGAAGAAACATCTTTGGTCTCACTATGTCACTTAGAATAGCAACTATGATCAATACTAATCTCTTCAAATAAAGAGACACAAAAAAAAAAAAAAAAAAAAAGTGAGAAAAAGAAGATGCCAAGGAGAAAAGTTGCAACAACTACCAAAATATATTCTGAAACAAATCCTAAAACATCCTTACCAGTAAACAACGTCTAGGGGTGCAAAGTATTTCTTCATTATCAAATCTGCAAAGTAAGCTTCTGTTTCACGGCAGGCAGTCCCATTTCCAATCACTATAGTACTGCAGCTTTAAAAGGAAAAAAAGAAAGTCTCAAAGAAGTAGCAAAGGTCTTATCTTCACAATTAGCAATGAGAAAATGCATTCCAAAGCAGATACTCTGATGGGTACCTGTGTTTTCAAACATATCCTAACAGCTAAGCTTTATCTCTTACTAGTTAAAAGGGAGGGATATTGTCCAAGTAAAGTTTTCCTTCAACTGAAAAAGGAATGATAATCATCATCATCAAAAAAGAACTTTTACTTTTTACCCACATGACCCATGTTTTCAAAACAATCAGTTTCCTTTTGACTTGGAAACTTGACAGCATTAAAAGAAATGGTCACTAAAATGCTACCAAACTAGGGTTTGAAAGCACATGACATCACATGGCCTTAAATGGAAAGAGGTAAAAAATGCCACTTGGTCCAAACAGTTCAAGATTAATTTCAAATGTTCACTGTCAATCAAGGTCCTAACACAACTAGAAAAACTTCATCTAAGATGGTCCCTACCTAACAAAGGAATGGATCAGATGATTTCTCTTGTCAACTAAAGATACTGTAAACTCTAAAACTCTAAAAAATGTTTCTGTCTTATATTCATTTTCTAGATGACCATGGTGATATATAGTATTTTATACAGTATTTCTCTTGCTAATACTTGTGCTCATAACACTAACAAATATGTCTGACATATTTGTTACTAGTTATATTTCCTCAAAAAAAAGAATGCCTCTCAAGAAGCAAAGCATTAAAAAATCATAACAGGAATTTCATAGCTAATCCCATAATTAGTTGTATGTACAAGGAATTCCTATGACCTGTCTATAGGTACACTGAGTCTATTTCTTTAAAATTACTTAAGAAAATCTTAATTAGAATAATAAAATGAGTAAACTACTAGATATATCATTCCTTCTTTGGTAAACAAAAATATTTTCTTTTGAGTTTTCAAATATCCTTCTCTCTTGAGATGTGGCTTTTTATGTGATGCCCTCTTTCCACTTAAATAAAGGTGGAATCTTCCCTTTTTTACACTCATAGATTTGAATTCATAGTTGAACCCACTATAGAAGTACCCAGAAAGTTATGTTTTCATACTTGAAATTCAGCAACAGTCTTTTTATCTTTTCTGCTTCTCGGAATCCTTCTCCTGAATGCAAGTAGACGACACCAGTATGAAGTATCTGACCTTCAAGAAATAAAAAATGAAAGTCATTTATTGAAAATTTAGAAAATCAAAGACACTATCAATCAGACTAGATCCAAGTTTAAAATTTGGCAAGTTTTAGGAAGAAAAAGAAATGTTTTAATTATCCTTTCAAAAAGAATTTGAATTACATTCATTAAATCAGAATATTCCTTTGAACTTTATAGTGTTGCCACTGTCTAGGTCACAAAGACAACATCACAGCATCTTCCTACATTCCAATAACCACTAAATACAAAAAGATGTATGGGTGTTCAAGGTACTTGGTAGCAAATCACTTGGCCATCAAAACTCAAGAAATCAAGAAACATTTAAAACAGTCTGAAGTCTTAGGCAATTATCTTCTACTTCTGCAGAAAATGGCAGAAAAGAAAACAGAGAGTGATAAAAATCCAAGTTTTTAAACTATACATATATGTGTATATATTGATTTAACTCTAAGTTTTTTGAGATTTACTTTTTTCCCCTTCAATGTAAACAAAAAATTTTAATATTCTCTTTTTAATTTAGTTACATAATCTTTCCCTTCTTTTCCCTCTTTGAAAAGGCAAGCAATTTATTATAGATAACACATATGCAATCGTGTTTAATATTTCCATTTTAGTCATGTGGCAAAAGAAAAGGCAGATCAGAAAAAAAGTATCCTTCAACTGTCGTTCAGATTCCATCAGTTCTTTTTATGGAAGTGGACAGCATTTTTCATCATCAGTCTTTCAGAATTGTTTTGGACCACTATAGCTAAGTCATTCATATGATTATTATAAAACATCAATAAGCCTATGTACAATATTTCCCTGGTTCTACTCATTTTGCTTCACATAGTTCATGTAAGTCTTCCCAGATTATTTTGTAAGCATCCTGCTTGTTAATTCTTATACCATAATAGTATTTCATCATAATCATATATCACAACTCATTTAGCCTTTCCCTATTTGATGGGCAATCAAAAAAAAGAAAGAAAAAAAAAAGCTGTTGAAAATATATTTAAGAATAGGTCCTCTTCCTTTTCCTTTGATTTTCTGGGAGTATATACCTAATGGCAATATTTCTAAATCAAAAGGTATGCACAGTTTTATTGCCCTCTGGCCATAGTTTCAAATTAACTTCAGGTCTTCTAAACATAAAATCCTTATACGATGACAAACAACTTATTACTGAAGGGACTGAGTAGACAATTTTTAAATTTTTACTACAAATAATAACAAAAGAAATAGAAAATTACGAGTAAAGGTAGTATTTACTCACTGTTTCTCCTTGGAAATGTAATTAAAGATATTCTTAGGCTTGGTTTTATAATGTGTCCAAAGACATTAAAAAACATTATTTTATGCTTTCTGGATCATTTTGAATTATAGTGTTCAAGGTGAACACTCATCAGAAGATGAGAAAATAAATTATTTGAAGAATAAAAAAAGATGCAAAATAATCTACAAATTAAGTAAATATATACTCTACTATTCAGTAAGTTTATTCAGTTTTAATTAAGTAAAGTCGGACATGAGGAATGTAAAAAAAATAAAGTAAAATAAAAAAATGTGGCTCAGGAGTAACAAAAGAAACCCACGATTTGTGAATGACACTGAAGCCTCACTCTATATACATCATATACATCTTCTTCAAGAAGATCTTAGGAGGTAGTAACTATAACATAACAACAGCATCATATAAAAATTTACATAATTCTTTAATGTTTACAGTACACTTATTATTTCATTTGATCTACATGAAAGTCTCAAACTATGGGGTGATACCATATGGGATCTTGTAACTGAATGTGAGGGTAGCAAAATTATGATTTATTATCAATAAATGTTTAATTTGTATGCCTGTTTTATATACTTTTATTTTCTCAGGCAAAAAGGAGTCACAAATAGGAAAAGTTTAGGAAGCCCTGATCTAGATTATAACTATAGAGAAAGGTGACATCAATTATTATCCTCATTCCAGAGATGAGGAAATTGAGGTTCTGAGGTTATATAAGTAACCCTAGACTACAGTAGAGCTACTCTCTTATACATGAAATCAAGTCAAGAAGCACCTTTTAAATGCTTACTATGTGGCAAGCACTATACTAAGCATTAAGACATAGAGAAAAACAAAAAAATTTAAATGGAAAACAACTATTTACTAATGTATAAGTCATTTCTGAATTATGTCTGCATACAGACCATGAACTTGTTAGAACAAGGATCGAAATCAATACCAAAAAAAAAAAGATAAAATGAAGACATCGTAATTAAAAACAACTTCAGTTTGGTCAAATTCAAAGAGCTATGGGCCCACACAACATGGAAAAATGGATAATGAAGCAGTTAGTGTGTTTCAAAGATTAATGCCATTTCCTGTGAAACTATAACCTGTTTATAGCAAAATCAGCTCAACAAAGAAATTAAAGCTCCGAAGTCAACTCAGCCAGTATTTGATTTCCTTTTCAAATGTTAAGACATGGTGGCCAAATAAAATAATAGTTTGGAATAAAAACTCCTATAAAGGAGGACAGAAAAAGATTATTAGAAATAGCAAAATGAGAAAATTTAGCTTCCCCTTTAAGTGGAAAAAAAATCCAAGGTTATCCATCACAAATTCCCACCTCTCCTCCATATTTCAAATCTCTTCAACATCAACCCTAACTTTTTCATTCTTGGCTCTTGAATCCATGATGAGGTAAGTCTTTTTTTACTAACTCTTTAACTTGTGCTCTTAAATCAATCCCCTTCTTTTTCTACCATGAACTACTCCCTCAATCACTTCCAGGCCTGTCATCACATTCAATTTTTCCTTATCCAATGAGTCCTTCTTTGCTGCTTAGAACTATAGCTCATATCTTTTTTTTTCCCCTTTGAAAACTATTTTACACTTCCCATTTATGGCTTTCAACCAGACTATCTGACTGAAACTACTCTCTCTAAAAGCAACTGACAATCTTTTAAGTGCTGAATTAACAGTCTTTTCTTAGTCCACATTCCATTTAATCTATCTGAACATGGTAACACTGTTGACTACACCTTTGCTTCTAGGACATTCTCTGATCCCTGCTTCTCAAGCCACTTTGTGGCACCATTACCCTTCTACCATTAAGAGTGAATATCTCCAAATGTCCTGTCCAAGATCTGTAAAATCTCTACAGATTCTAACCTGGTGATCTCATTAGCTATCCTAGATTGAATTAATATCTCTAAACAGATGAGCCTAATTATCCAGTCTGAATACTTCCCTTTAACTCCAGTCCTGTAAAATCAATTTCTTCCTAGTCATCAGCATCTCAAGGACCTGTATCATAAATCAACATATCCAAAATAATTCATTGTCCTTCCCCCCAAATACATCTTGCATTCATACTTTTCAGTTTCTAAGGACATTACCATCTTTTCAATAAAATAGATTGATAAGTCAGATATCATCCCTGACAATTCTTTCTTCTTATTGTCAACTCCTTTCAATTCTACCTTCAGCATATCTTTATCATGCATCCCCTTCACTTCACCCACCCACCACCTAATCTCTATTTTAGCTTCAGACCCCCATCACATCTCATCTAGCCTCCTGTAACAACCTTAGGCTTGGTCTCCTTATCTCCACTCCCTGCTTTCTCCAGGTTAATTTCCACATAGGTATTGAATCAATATTTTAAAAATATAGATCTATTTGTGTCACAACCCCATTCACTTCAATGGCTCCCTATGGTCTTTAAAAAAAAAAAAAAAAAAAGCAAATCTTCAGCTGAGCTCTCCATAATTAGATTTTCACCTAATTTTCTAGTCTTATTTCATATTATTTCTTTTAATGCACTGTTCATTCCCAAGAAAATTACCTACTTTCCCAACTTATTTCCCAATTTCCTTCCATAGCTCTTTCAGCTGTCAAATTCCTTCACTATGCTTTTACAAATCTCAATTGCTTGTGCTTGCAACTCCTTCAAATAAATTTGTATTTAATTATCTATATGCATGATATATTCTCCCTAAAAACTGAAAGCTCCTTGAGAGCAGGGTCTATTTTTTTGTCTTTGCATCTCCCCACAGTGCTTAGCACAATGTTTTGAACATAGCATGCATTTGGAGGCACAGACAAAAGATCTAGAAAATTCAGCAACAAACTCTTCATCAAGAAATCCATGGAAAGAGCCACCGTAAATCATTATTCAGAATTCAGAAGTCTATGGGGACTGGGAAAGAGCAAGGAAAAGCAAAACAGACCTCAAGGAGACAAATGAAAGGATGACTTAGAACCAGGGTGGGGGAAAGCCAATCAAAAAAAAAAACAACAAAAAACTTATCAGACCATCAACAATAGTAGGAGCTACCTTTTGTAGGATGCAGAATAAATGCTAACCATAAGCTCTACAATTTTGTACCTAGATCCAAGACAGATTGAGGAAGAGATCTGTACCATGACTTTCGAGAGTGAGGGACCATCACGGGTTGTTACTAAGCAAGGAACAAAGTTAGAAGTAAGCAGCAACTGTAAGACTGACATCAGGAGAGCAGCAGGATCACAGTATCAGCATCAAGGAGAGTCTAAAAACTAAAGAAGAATAACCAGGACAGAAATTCCAGACTAGAGAGGAACCTGCAGATTTATCACTGAACCACTGGAGCTTTCTAGCTGGCTGATAATGGCTGAGGTCAGTAGCAATGTATTGGTTTCCAGTTACCCAGATTCAAAACCTTGTTTTCATTCTTGATTCTTCACTCTGTAAATTTAATGTATTGCCAAATCTTACTATTCCTACTTCCACAAGATCTCTGCATCTGTCCTCTTTTCCCAATTTACACAACAAATTACACACACACACACACACACACACACACACACACACACACACACACA